>PVJX010009781.1:0-59693 GCA_004027295.1 Dolichotis patagonum
CTTTATAGCTGAGTAGTACTCCATTGTATAAAAATGCCACAACTTTTTTATCCATTCCTCAGTTGATGGGCACTTAGGTTGTTTCCAAGATCTGGCTATTACAAATTGTGCTGCTATAAACATGGGTGCACATAAATCACTGTGGTACGATGTTTTCAGTTCTTCTGGAAATATGCCTAGAAGCGGAATAGCTGGGTGAGTGCTCATGTTTTGAAGACATGTTCAAATGATAACCATTGGTACATATGTGCACATTATTCAAGCCTGTTACATGTACAAATATTGGGCAAATTGAATCTTATCTAGATGTTTAGAAGTGCCCAACCTATGTTAAATGTGGAGGTAGTAAAATAGCACTTCGTAAATTTTTTTTGTTAAAATTCATATAAAATATGTGATAGGAATGGACACCACCCCTGTAAGTACTGTGGTACTGTTTGTAATTGTTCAGTGGTTTGGAGCAGAAGAGAGGGAAGCAACTGCAAAAAGTAGCACATTAGTGCACTTTTATGTGGCTATTTTCAGACACTTCTGTATGTTTTGTAGGTTTTGTCTTATATACACACGTGTGTATAGTAAATAAGTCCAGATTTCGCAACACCTAGTCCCTAGATGTTAAAGAGGTTGTCAGCATGACAAAGTACTCAGTAAACTTAGTACACTTTGCATAGAAATTAATAGAAAAGCTTGTACTCTAAATGGATTTTGGATATGGATTTATTCAACCATCTCTAAGTATTACACATGCCTGTATTTGTCCACTGGGTTGAAGGCAGAGAGAAGGAAGTGGAAGAGGGAATGCTTCAAGCCAAAATGATACCCCATTTTGAGAAGATACCTCAGGTTATAACCATTGCCACTTGTGTCATTTTATTCACCAGTGCTTTATGTACAGTGGAAAAGAAAAATATATGAAAGATATAGGTCTGCACATTTAGGAGTACCTGACATATTTAAAAGTAGAAGTGGCAGAATAACACTTTTTGTAAATAATTTTTAAAAACTGATGTGATCTGTATCTATATATCTGTATCTATATCTATTAGATATCTATATCTATATATCAAGGCCCAAATCAATTTGGAGCTATTTTGACTCCAAATAAAACACATCTAATTCAATTTACGCCGAAGACTGAAATTTTTTGAAGTCTTGCATGAAATTCACATATATTATCTAGAAAAATTCAAGGAGAAGAATTTGAAGACAACACCTTTCCACTGTTACACCGTTGTGGGCATTCCAAAAATAGTTCACTAGGCATTGGCAGGGTTAATTTCTTAAATAATACATTACATCAGAATAATAACAACAGCTATCACTGAATGTTACACACCATATACTGCATTTAGTATTTTACTGCCATTTACAATTTCACTATGTAAAGTCTGCAGTGTGTATTGTTTTCAGTAGCAAAATTAGTTTACTGCAACAGCCCTGTGAGATATTATTCTATCTGTTTTACAGATGAGAACACTGGAACTGCAAGAACAAACATAAGCATTCAAACCTGGAAGTCTGGCTGCAGAAGCCAAATCACTGGCACACCACACCTGCAGACTTAATCCCAAGCCCCTACACTTTAACTCCCAGTATTATAGCAGGAGGTAATAGCAGCCCTGATAGAAGATAGAAGCAACACAGTATACTATGGCCACCAGATGGCAGAGCAGAACATAACATCTAAGAACAGCAGTCCAGAGACCAACTGTAGTATCCTGCATTTTATTGGGAAGGGAATGGATGTTGTATTCCAAAGACTTCAGTTAGCAAAAAAAATAGCATCCCAAAGCCAATATTAGTTTTATATTTGAGTTACAAAGTTTGTGTTTTGTTATTTTCAACTAGTGAAGTCTAGGTAAAAATATGTATTATGAAGGACAGTTGAAAACAGCAAGTGTAATGGCACACACCTGAGTATCCCAGATACTCTGGCACCTAAGGCAGGAGAATTGCAAATTCAAGGCTAATCTCAGCAACATGGTGAAATTCACTCATTTCAAATAAGAAAAGAAAAAAGAAGAAGAAAAACAAAGAGTTCAAGGTTAAAATGAAGAAAAAAGCTAAAAGGAGATCTTTCAAGCGCTGTTTAAAAAAAGTTTATTAGCCTCACAAATAGAAATCCAACTATCGGATGGCTTAATTCTTGCATCAAATTTAAACACATAACCAAAAAATTTTCTAAAATACGTGGGGAACCACCCAGCCGACACTTCTTGACTCTCCTTAAAAAGAAGAGCAACTATCTCCATTTTGGATAAACTTGGCCCTATCTCCATGTATTGACATGTACACAGCTGGCTAGGTTATTTCTTTGTCCCTTTAATTGGCTTTAAATAATGTGAGTGATAGGTCAGTGTTAACCACGCCCAGTGTCTCCCCAAATATGTGGTTAAGCCAGGTAGGTGGAGAGCTGGGTGAGATGGACAGCCAAGAGCTGGGCAGGATGGAGAGCTATGCTCCACACTGTCGGCTGGGACTGAGCCTCTAGAGAGGCTATGACTTCCCAGGGCAAAAGGATTGTGTATCAGAACTGAAGCACCAACCCCAAACTGTTAGATACTACCTCAGTTGTCTTATACAGATTGCTTTCTCTATATTTCTTGTCCTCTGCTTATTGCAAGGTGATCGCAGACCTACCTAGTCCAGCTCACGGTACTTTTGGTAGTCACAAATTTCCTGTCACTCTCACTGTCGCTCATTCCCAAGCCACTCCCCTCATGGAGAATTAATTAAACTTGGGAAGGGCTCTTGGTTGAGGCCTTTGTTCTGGTGAACCACCATCTTGGCTGGATTCCTTGGCTCTCTATAACTGCATATATGTCTTAGTGTCTTTATTGTCACTGTGGGTTGCCCTGGAAGTGGTAGATTGGAATTAACTCACTAGAATTCCAATAACTTATCAATGGGATTACAAATATAAACCTTCCTGAACCGTGAGGAGGATGGGAAAGGGTTCTCTGCAAAATAACCCTAACTTTTATGTGCCATATACTGATCCCAGCTTAGTACCGCAGCTAGAACACCTACTACATCCAAGTACAGCAGTACCTCAGAGACAGGCAGAAGCAAAGATTTACACTATGAACATAAAAAGTGTCTGAGTTATTCTGCTAGCATGGCATATATAGCATATATATACAAGAAGGTTTTTTCAGAGCTAATCTGGTTTTGGAAGTTTTACAGCTTTGCCTGAATTTTGTTACATGAAGATAAATGTAAAATATGACTTACAACCCTACTAAGGCAATAGGTTATTGTATTAATGAGAAAATTAAGACACAGATAGTATAATCCACATTTGGCCACAGCATTAATAAGAATTAGAGCAAGATATAAAACAGATCTGTCTGTTGTCAAAGTTCATACATTTTTGATTACTCCATGCTCGTTTTGGGATTTTACATTAATTTTTTTGTTGTTATTGAGTAATATTACTTTGTCAAAGTAAGTACTGAATTACAACATAATAATTATTATTTGTAAATTCTGACACTGACAATTCAGAGAATAAAATCAAAGACATTAATGTATAAAACTATCTTGGCTAAAATGATAGCTTTACCATAAGGGTACAAAGGTAAAAAATCTCGTTACTGCCATTACAGCAGGGCTACTGTCCTCAGCCAAGGCAGGGGTTACTGTTAACTGGTCAAGCATGGTCTACCTCCCTTTCCAGAGTCAGTGTGGTTCCCAGAACAAGAAAATAAGTACTAAAGGGTTAAGCAGATTAAAAAATAAAGGCTACCTCATAAATTTAAGAAGACTTCATCTTAGATACTGCCATTTGACTCTAGCTTTTAGCTTATGGACAACTCACCCAAGCATCAAGTTGCAATCGTCAGTACTTTCAGATTTGTCACAGTACTCTTGCCTCCTAACATTATGCAGACTTTAAAATCATGCGCAAAACACATTTCTCCAAACTAAAGTATACCAGTTTACATTTTGCAATTACAAGTGCAAATAACTGACAGAACTAAGTTCTGGTTTTAAAAAATACGTCTGTTTCAATACAACTTATAAGAGAAAAACTGGAGCACAACACAAATTTGTATTTATACACAGCTTCATTCATTCGAAACACAAAATGGATCCAGAGAGTTGCATCCAGAAGTAATGACACACAAAATACACACCTCATCTACCTACCACATAACTCAGCTCATCATATAATATGAACTTCATCCTTCAATGTTGTAACAACTTTTCCTGATGTTACCACCTTCCATTCTATTTCATGTAACTACTTCTGCACTTCACTTGTATGCACTGGAACCTCTAAAGCATGAGCCAAAATAAACGTTTTCTCTTTATAAGTTAATTACCTCAGTTATTATGTTACACTGACATAAAGCTGACTAATACAGTGAACAATAAAACTCTTTGGAATAAATTTGAGAGTGCAAAATTATATTCTGAACACCACAAAACATTGTTGAAACTACCTAAAGAAAATTTAAATAAATGAAGATATCCTATGTTTGTGGAATTGGAAGAATCAATACTGTCAAGACACTAATACTTCCCCAAACTGATGTTCAAATTAATGTAACCTCTGTCAGAATTCCAGGTAGCTTCTTTACAGAGATCAGCAGGTTGATTTTACACACTGGAACATAGGATTGTGAGAAAGACAAGGAAGGAAGTGGGTCCAATGGACCCAGGAAGAAGCTGAAGTGTGAACTGAAGCCCACAGAGAGAGTAAAAAGAAAAACTTCAATGAAGAAAAAGGTGGTAGCTGGTGTGGCCTTCTCCCTCAGCCAGACTCACGTGTGAGAGGAGCTACTGGAACCTGGGGATGCACACTCAAGGTGACAGTGGCAGCTGGCAAACCCCAGAGGCCTCTGCAAAGACACACAGCAATGGAGGGGAGCGGCAGACATGGGGGACTGCACTGGCTGGTGGTGAGTGCAGAGGACTCAGCCCTCCTACAGGAGAGGGCAACTGGCCAGGAGTCATTTTGGATCAGGCCAGATAAGCCTGGAAGCAGAACTGCTGCCAGTTTTCTCCAGCAGCTCCTAGCTGGGTGCAGACCAGTGGAAACTGCAGCAAGCTCAATGAGTCTGTCTCTAGGCAGGCCTGCTAAAGTCATCTACAACTCTGCCATAAAGCAACAGCTGGCTTGTTGGAATACAGTGGCACGATTCAGGACTCTGTCTCAACAGGTGTCTCCACTAGTGAACCTAGAGAGAACCCTGAAAGTGGATTCTTTTTTTCTGTTCTGGTTTGTTTTGTTTTGTTCACTTTGTTTTTTATTTCTCTTTCATTTCTTTTTTTAACAACTGTGAGAGTGGTTCCTAACCTTTTTGTGGGTGTGGTTCTGTTTTGCGCTTTTATCTCTTTCACCTCTCTTTTCTTTCTTTCTTTTTAGGTTTTTTTTTTTTTTTTTTTTTTTTTTTGGGGATCAGTACCAGGCAAGTACTTGAGCAACTGAGCTAAATCTCCGGCCCTCCACCTTCTTTCAGTGCATCAGTCTCCCCAAGTTGGTGGGACTCATCTTTGTCCTCCAGCCTTACTTGTAATCTCTTTCTCTTTTTCCACTTCTCTATTTTCTCCTTAATCCATTTTAAATTTTAACCCAGAAGGGCAAAATTGACATAGTATGGACTTACATATTTCACATAACTATTTGCTTTGTTTTACATTTTGTTATATAATCACATATCTAGTTCATATGGTTAGAAGCTGCAAATTAAGGGCTGGCTCAGTTTGTTGTTTTATAGGCTGTGTCTGACGCTACTGATACTACTATAGCCAAAATTGACGTATCTCTCCTAAACAGCTGTTGGCCCTGATAATCCATGACTAAGATTAACTAAGGGTCACAGAAAATACTGGCAGAATGGATCAAGAAGCAAGATCCAACAATATGCTGCATACAAGAAACACATTTAATTAAAAAAGAAATTCATAGACTGAAAGTCAAAGGATGGAAAACAATACTCCATGCAACAGGAGTCCAGAAAAAAGCAAGGGTAGCTATTCTATTTGCAGATAAAGTGAGTATCAAGCCAAGACTGATTAATAGATAAAGAAGGTCTCTACCTCCTCATAAAGGGAACAATCCAAGAGGAAGAGATAACAATCATAAATATATACATGTAACAAATACCAGTGCACCCAGCTATACAAAACAATTACTAATGTACATGAGAAATCAAATAAGCCCTAATACAATTGTACTGGGAGACTTCAATACCTCATTGTCACAAAAAGAGAGATTAGTTAGACAAAAAAAATAAATAATGAAATATTAGAACTAAGTTGAACTTTTGAGCAAATGGACCTAATAGATGTCTAAGGAGTGTTCCACCCCACAACATCAGAATACACATTCTTCTCAGCATCACATGGGACATTTGCCAAAATAGACCACATACTGGCTCATAGAACATGCTTAAGTAAATGTAAAGGAATTGAAATTATCCCATGCATACTATCAGATCACAGTACAATGAAATTGGAAAAACATGCCAAAGGAAACAACTAGAACTTCATAAACATATGGAAATTAAATAGTACCCTACTAAATAACCAATGGGTCACAGATAAAATTAAAGAAGAAATTAGACAGCTTTTATAGTTGAATGATAATGACAATACAACATACTGGAACTTGTGGGGCACAATGAAAGCATTTTTAAGAGGGAAACTTATAGCAGTAAATACCCGTATCAGGAAAACAGAGCAAGCACATATAAACAACTTAATGTTGAACCTCAAACTTCTACAAAAAGAAGATCAGGCTAAACCAAAAGCTGTACAAGGGAGGAAATTATAAAGATTAGGGTGGAAATTAACACACTGGAAACTAAAAAACAAAAACAAAAATAAAAACCAATGAATCAAAAGAAAAATTAATTGATCAACCCTTAGCCAATCTTATCAAAAAAAGGAAAGAAATCCAGAAAAATCACCTACTTTGAAAACTTGGATTCTATTAAGATGGAAAATACAGAAGAAATGGACAGATTCTTAGATGCATGAATTACCAAAGCTGAGTCAAGAAGATATAAAAATCTTAAATAAACCAATATCAATAAATGAAACTGAAGGTGTAATTAAAAACCTATCGACAAAGAAAAGCCCACACCCTAATGGATTATTGTTGAATTATACAAGAAATTTAGTGAAGACCTACTTCTTAAACTCTTTAATGAAATTGAAAGGGAAACAATACTCCCAAATTCATTCCTGGAAGCAAGTGTTACTCTGATTCCAAAACTAGACAAGGATCCAACTAAGAAAGAGGATTACAGGCCATCTCCCAAATGAATACTCATGCAAAAATCCTCAGTAAGATACTGATAGACTGCAGCAAATCATCACAAAGATTGTACACCATGATCAAGTGGGATTCATCCTAAGAATGCAGGAATGGTTGAACATATGTAAATCCATAAATGTAATACACCATATTAACAGAGCCAAAGACAAAAATCATATGATTATCTCGACAGATGCAGAAAAAGATTTTGACAAAGTCCAGCACTCATTCATGATTTAAAAAAAAAAAACCTACAGAAAAATTGTAATAGATGGTCTTTATCTCAATCTGATAAAGGCCATCTATGACAAACCAACAGCCAACATACTAAATGGACAAAAGCTGAAAATTTTCATTCTAAAATCAGGAACAAGACAAGGATGCCCACTGTCTCCACTCTTATTCAACATAGTCCTGGAAACTTTAGCTGCAGTGATGAGACAAGAGAAAGAAATAAAAGAAATAAAGATAAGAAAGGAAGAAGTTAAAACTATCTTATTTGCAGATGACATGATACTCTACTTAGAAGACTCCAAAAACTCCACCAAAAGACTTCTAGATTTAATAAGCAAATTCAGTAACGTAGCTGGTTAAAAAGTCAACATGCAAAAATCAATAACCTTCCTGTACACAAATAACAAACTCACTGAGACAGGAATCAGGGAAACAATACCTTTTACAATAGCATCCGAAAAATGAAATACCTAACAGTCAATTTAACAAAGGATGTCAAAGACCTCTACATTGAAAACTACAGTGCTCTGAAAAAGGAGATTGAAGAGGATACTAGAAAATGAAGAAATATCCTGTCCTTTTGGGTAGAAAGAACCATGGCTATATTTCCAAAACTTTTATACAGATTTAATGCAATTCTGATCGAAATTCCAATAGGATATGTCACAGAACTAGAGAAAACAATCCTAAAATTCATCTGGAACCAGAAGAGATCTAGAATAGCAAAGGCAATCCTGAGCAACAAAGACAAGATAAAGGCATCACAATTCCTGACTTGAAATTATACTATAAGGCTACTGTGGTAAAAACAGTGTGGTACTGGCAAAAAACAAACAAACAAAAAGACAGAAAAGACAAAAAATGATCAATGGAACAGATTAGAAGGTGCAGAAACAACTCCAGACACACTAAGCCACCGTATCTTTGACAAAGGTGCCAAACACATTCACTGGAAGAAAGATAGCCTCTTTAATAAATGGTGCTGGAAAAACTGGCTCTATACATGTGAAAGATTAAAACTGGACGCATATCTTGCACCATGTGCTAAGCTAAAATTAAAATGGATTAAAAATCTTAATATTACAACATAAACATTAAATCCGCTGGAAGACAGAGTAGGTAAAACTCTTGAAGACATCGGTGTAAGCAAAGACTTTATGAATAAAACCTAGACTACACAGGAACTACCACAAAGAACCAACAAATGGGATCTCACCCTACAGAAAAGCTTTTGCACAGCAAGAGAAACCACCAACAAAGTGAAGAGACAACCCACAACGTGGGAGAAAATGTTTGCCAGCTGTTCCTTAGACAAAGGATTATTATTGAGAACATGTAAAGAAAAAAAAAAAGTCCTCCCAAATTTGAAGACCCAATCCAAAAATGAGCATCTGAGATGAATACACACTTCTCAGATGAAGACATACAAACAGCAAATAAATACATGAAAAAATGTTCTATATCATTGGTCATTCGAGAGATGCAAATTAAAACAACACTGAGATTCCGTCTCATCTCGGAAAGAACAGCTATTATCAAGAAGGAATAATAAAGGTAAGAACAGAATCAATGAAATAGTTTCAAAAATAATGAAATGATGAGGTGGCTTTTAGAAAAAATTTAACTGAAATGATAAACCTCAATACAATTTAACAATATCAGGAAAGAAAAAAGGGACATCACTATTAAAAGTGAATACTCTGACAATTTAAAACCAATAAATTTGACATATTTACATAAATGGCTAAATGCTGTGAAAGGCACAAAAATAACTAAACTGATACAAGAAACAGAAAATCTTTATAGCTATAAATCTCTTTTTTAAAACTATTTTGTAATTTTAAAACTATCCCACAAAGCAAACATCAAGCTTTGATGATTTAAGCAGTAAACTGTATCAAACAATAAAGGAAGAAATTTTGTCACTCTCAGATGAAATCACTATACGCAGGTACTATTACTTTGATACTGAAACTAGACAAAGAAATTAGAAGACAAGTATCTTTCCTGAATGTGGTTATGAATCCCCGTAAGAAATTATTAGCAAATTAAATCCACCAATACAAGGTAAGGGATAATATATCATGAGTTAAATTCTAGGAACTCAAAACTGGTTTATGATTTGTTATAGTTTAAATATGAAGTACTCCCCTCAAAGACCCGCGTATTGAGGATTTGATACACAGTGAAGCAATGTCCTAGACGCAGGGCCTACAGAAGAAGTGACTGGATCATGAGGGCTTTAATGTCCCCTGATTGGGAGGTGGTGGAAACAGGAGGTGGAGCCTAATCAGAGGCAGTACGTAGATCATGGGGGCATGACCTTGGGGACTATTTCTGGTCCCTGGCCTCTCCCTCTCTGCTTCTTGGATGCCATGAGGTGAGTGGCATTCCTCTTCTACGTCCTTCTGTCAGGATGTGTCTGCCACGCCCATGCCCAGAAACAAGTCAAGTGATCATGGACTGCAACTTTGAAACTATTGGCCAAATTAAACTTTTCTTCCCTTAAATTGTTTTTCTGTGGTATTTGGTCACAGTGACAAAAAGATGACTTACACAGTATTTGAAAATCAATGAGGGCTGGGGATTTAGCTCAGTGGCATAAGTGCCTACTTGGCAAGTGTGTGGTCCTGAGTTCGATCCCCAGTACCAAAAAAAGAAAGAAAGAAAAAAAAAAAGAAAATCAGTGTAACTCATACATTAAAAAAGATATATGAGGAAAGTCATATGGTTTTCTTAATAGGAATAGAAAAGGAATTTGAAGAACATAGCACCTATTGATAATTTTAAAAAACACATTTCTTACCACACCAGGAATAGATAGGAACTCTTTAACCTGGTGAAGGACATTTTAAAAAATCTGATAAATAGTATGTTTAGTAATAAGAATTAAATAGTAAGGGAAGATGCCTGGCCTCAACACCCTTTTTTTTTTTTTTTTTGGTCTTTCTGAGACAGGGTCTTTACTGTGCAGTTCAGGCTGGTCTTGAACTCACAATGATCTTCCTGCCTTATGAATATTTAAAATCACTTTGAAACTATCATAAACAACATGAAAAGATAAATCATAGCCTAAGAGAAAATATTTGCAATATGTGTATTTAACAAGGTACTTGTATTCAGTATAACAATGTACAGAAAAATGAAAACAAAACCTCCATAAGAAAATGAGAAAAAGATTTCAACAATCACTCTACAAAAGAAGATCTATGAATGACCAGTAAGCTTATTTAAAAAAGAAAAAGGTAATTATATTACCTATCTGGAAATGTAAATTAAAATCACACAGAGAAATTTACATTAGAATTTAAAAGTGTAAAAAACAAGCATTGGCAAGGATACAGAACAAGTGAACTCTCTCGCACGCTGCTGGTGGCAAAATATAAAATAAAACTACTCTGGAAAATGGCTTCATGGAGTCTGAAAAGTTATAATACACACTCACATATGCTTCACTAATTCAAATTCAAAGTACTGTATTTACCCAAAAGAAACACAGATCCACATAAAAATGTCCATAAATGTTTGCAATTGCTTTATAATGAGCCACAAACAGGAAACATCAATGTTCACTATCAAGTGAATGAAATGAAAGTGTGGTATTCATAGAATGGAATAACATTCAGCAATAAAAAGGAATACATTACACTCGACAACACAGATGAATCTCTAAAACACAAGCAAAAGAATCTAGTAAAGAGTTCATGTTATGCTTTCAACCATATAAAATTCTAGACAGGTCCACTAATCTACATTAATGGAAATGAGATTAATGGATGCCTGGAGTGGATGGAGTTGGGGATGACTGCAATGAGGTACAAGAGTTTCTGGTAGTAATTGTATAAGCGTATATATTTGTCTTGACTGAGTGGTATTTGTATCTATATCTTGACTGGAGTAGTATTTGTGTGAGTGTATATATTTGTCAAGACTCATCAAACTACTTAATATGGATACTTTATAAAATATGCTTTCATAAAGATGATTACCATAAAGAAAACTGATCAAAGGAGGTCAATTAATTTCAATGAGCCTTATTTTTTTAATCTGTTAAATGGGAGATGATCCTTAGTATATGGAAGACACATCTACACTGGCATGTTTATTGAATCACTACTTATATAGTCAACATGTGTAATCAACCTAGGTATCCATTAATAAATGAACTGATTAAGAAAATATAGTTACACACAAACTAAAAGTCTCTGTGTTAGGTGAAATAAAACAGGCACAGAACAACAAATAATGCACGCTCTCGTATGTACAAGCTAAGGCGTTGATCTCAAAGTACAGAACAGAAGAATCTTACAGAGCCTGGGAGGAATATGGGAGCAGGAAGGATGGAGAGGAGGGATGCAGCTGGATAACAGGAATAACTTCTAAAGTACTACAGCATAGCAGGATAACTATAACTGACAACAATTAAATGAATATTTCAGAACTGCTAATAAAAAAGATGTGAACATTCCAAACAACGACAACAAAAAAAGATAGATGTCAGAGGGGACTAGTATGTCAATTACCCCGACCTGATCATTAAACACTGTATACACATATTAAAGTATCACACTGTACCCCACAAATACATATAACTACTATTAGGTGTTACCCCGACCTGATCATTAAACACTGTATACACATATTAAAGTATCACACTGTACCCCACAAATACATATAACTACTATTAGGTGTCAATTAAAAATAATTTAAAATGTGAGCTAATACTTGATTTTTCAACATAGCAGGCATCAAATGAGATGTTTATCAAAGCAATCTAAATAGTTCTTATATGATATAAACATTAACAGTGGTTTTATCACTTAAGGCATTATAGTTACTGTATGAGATTACAGAATAGTTTATTACAAATACTAAAGGTGCTCTTTAAACTTTATTGTAATCATTTAGTGTTTCCCCAAACAAAAATTAAATCAAGTAATACTTTAAGGAATTAATGGAGTTGTCAATAAACCATCAAAGTCATGTAAGCAAGAAAACAAACAAAACAAAACTAGTAACCAAAGCAACAAAACACAAGTCTTATGAAAAGCCCACTAAAGTAGATAATTATATCCAAAAAAGATCAAAATTTAAGAAAGGAACACATCCATTTGCTAGCCATAGTGACCTGGGCAAGTTTTATTTTTTGAAAGTTTATACAGTATATGGCAGCTCAGGCTTGTCACCACCACTCAACATAATTGCTACTACCTTATGCCAACAATATAAAATGATAGCTGTGCCTTTCATTTGCTAACCAATGACACATTTGCAGTGCATTTTAACCAGGCACATATGCTGTATTTCTAAGTATTTTTGTGTATTACAGCTTTCCAGATTTGAAAGTTTCCCAGGCATTGTTGATCTTGAGCCAAAAATCATGCTTCAGATCTCAAAATCTAAAAGCTACATATAAGACACACTGAAATATATTTTATTACATAAAAATAACCATTAGTGAAACTTAATTAACACTCACCAAATTGCCTGAAAAAAGAAGTTTATCAGCAAATTTCTTTTAGCTGGCTGTGTATGAAAAATATGCCTGCTAGCACTAGCTTTATCAGAACAAGAAACTGAATCACACCATGTTAGACAAAATAGTGGCTGTTTCCTAATTTGCCACTATCACCCAGTCTGTCTTCATTTCTTAAGTACTATGTA
Source organism: Dolichotis patagonum (assembly GCA_004027295.1). Taxonomy (NCBI): domain Eukaryota; kingdom Metazoa; phylum Chordata; class Mammalia; order Rodentia; family Caviidae; genus Dolichotis; species Dolichotis patagonum. The sequence goes on from PVJX010009781.1 coordinate 13,169, forward strand.
TGAAAAAGAGAAAAAGCAAGGTCATAATATTGACAACTAGACAGAGACAATCACATTGAGAAATAGTGGGTAGGTTCACAAGAGTTGAGCAATCACAGCAGATACTAAAACAGCACAGTAACAAATAGGAACAGCTTTCCTCTATCATATCAAGTATCTAGAAAACCATCCATTTCTTTGTAATTCACTGCCTGCTGGCAAGCAATGCCCAGATTAACATCATACGGAGTTGAAACTAAGAAATGAAACTTTACCTAAGACAAGGTCTCATGGCCTGTACACAGACAGTGACCAGAGCCCACAGCTATTAGGAAAACAGTTATTTATCTGGGAGTTGCCTCATTCACTAGGTAGCTTTCAGTTAAACCGTATGCTTCCTTGAAAAGACTGTGTAAGTGTGAACCAGAGTGCTACAATGGACCACAAAGCTTTCAGTCTTCAAATCAAGCAAAAACAAACAAACAAAACCATGGTGATATAATTCCCAAGAAATGCTTTTGCCTATGAAATAACTCAAATTTTTATTCTTGCTAACTCTTAACATGAAAAATATAGAAATGGTTCACAAGATTGTCAAAGTTTCTTTTAAAAGACTCTCAGCTGGTGATACCTTTCTACTGTCAACTTTTCAAGTAATTAACGGTAATCCCCACATAAACTACCACACCTCTATAATTTTAGTAGGCTTCATTATATATAAATCATTTAAAACACTAACTTGTAATGAATCATTAACTACTGACATTTAAATCTAAATTCCAATTGTAGATATTAACAATTCAATAAATTATTATTAATGCTTTTAATAGAAGACTGAAAAAAATCAGTTTTCTTCCCATTTTTTGTCTTTCTCCAATAATTTTTTTTTTTTTTTTTTTTTTTTTGGTATCAGGAATCAAACTCAGGACCTTGCACGTGCCAAGCAGGTTCTGTGCAATTGAGCTATATCCCCGGCCCCTCTCCAATAATGTTATCTGTTGTTTGTTTTGTGTTCAACAGGCTCTTACTATAGTTTAGCCTGGGCTTGAATTCACTATGTAGCCCAGGCTGACCTCTAGCTCATAGTGGTCTTCCTTCCTCAGCCTCCCAAGTACAGGGATTACAAGCATGTGGCACCATCCACATCTCCAATAATATTTTTATATTCTTAGTTACATGAAAACTAACAGTGTAGTGTGAGTCTACTGAAATTAGGGAGGGAAAGCTTATTACAGAAAACTGGTACCAATACATTTTATATATGCACTTGACTTCCAAAGAGTTTCTGAATCTGTCGGCATCATCATTTAAAATTTATTTTAAAAAAAGAGCTTCCTACTTTCATTTCAAAACTATGAAAAATCTGAGATCTTTCGCAGTAGATCATGATATTTTAAACAGTTAAAATACTTTCCTAATCTGAAACACAATATCAAAAAATAAGAGAGTAGATATATATTCAAACAAGAAGATTCTGGTATTAGAGTTGTTCAATTCTCTTTATCAAACAACTTCAGCTATTCTGCACAATATTTTCTATGTACTGCTAAAATATTTGTGTTTGTAACAGTTCTAACGCTTGTCTTCCCTTTTAAATTCAAACATGCGGGAGCTGGGGATCTAGCTCAGTGGTATAAGTGCCTGCCTTGCAATCACATGGTCCTGAGTTCAATCCCCCGTACTGATAAAAAACAAAAAATGTTGTCCTGTTAAATTCAAACATGCCCACCCTGGGCATCCCAATTCTGATAGCTTCATCTGGTAAGTACTATCCTGTTGATTCCCAAACCGATCTCCAGTCCACACCTTGTTGGGCATCTATGACTTTCTGGGTGTCCTGCAGGTATCTTAAACTTAGATGTGTCCAAGACAATTTACCATCCATGCACAGTACCATGACCACTCCTCCAACTCTAATTCATTCTTCTGGTTTTTTTTCATCAATAAAGGCCACTACAATATATACTCATTCTGGTTATGCTAGGTCACATAGTCTAAATATTTTTAAAAATGGAATTCTGATCATGTCACTGTTGTGACTAGACCAAACAAAAACAAAATGTGGACAAGTAAAAACTTTCACACCACAGAATATCAGCCTCCAATGGTGTGGATCCATAGTCGCTAACATGGAAGACAGTGATGAAGTCTTTCCAGGCACCCTTCCCACACTAACTTTATTGTTTCCCTTGGCTCCTCCAGTCCTAACTCTAACTTGTGACTCTGCTAAATTTCAAATGCTTTTCATAGTTTATTCAGATTTCTGAGGTAAAGAATCTGGCTCCAAACATCATCTTGTGCCAGGCACCAGAAATCATAGGTCACCAGTTATTATTTGGATTTTATTTGTTCTTGCTCTTGGCTAAATACAATGAAATTCGGAATTACTATTTTAATTAAAATATTTCTAGATCAATATACAATGCAACAGTGTAATAAAAGAATCAGGACAACCTAAAATCTATGGCAACTGGACTTCGCACAAGACAACCTTGGATCTATTTGTATCTCATTATGTTTCACTTTATAAAAACAAAGTGTTTTACACTAATAGAATTGTTAAATTTTAAGCAACACAGTTGGACATGAAAAGTAAATGTAAGGAATAAAGATAGGAAGGAAGAAGTTAAATTAACATTATTTGCAGATGACATGATACTCTATATAGAAGACCTCAAAAATTCCACTAAAAAACTGATGGACTTACTATGCAAATTCATTAGCACAGCTGGATACAAAATCAACACTCAAAAATCGATAGCCTTCCTGTACACGAATAACAAACTCAGTCAGAAAGAAAGCAGGAAAACAACACCTTTCACATCAGCATCCAAAAAAATGAAATATCTAGGAATCAATCTAAAGAAAGATGTAAAATGCCTCTACATTGAAAACTACAGTACTCTGAGAAACAAGACTGAAGAGGATACCAGAAAATGGAAAGACATCCCTTGCTCTTGGGTAGAAAGAACCAATGTAATGAAAATGGTCATACCTCCCAAACTGTTACACAGATTTAATGCAATTCTGATCAAAATTCCAATAGGATATCTCACAGAATTAAAGAAAACGATCCTAAAATGCATCTGGAACCAGAAGAGACCTAGAATAGTAAAGACAATTCTAGGCAACAAAGGCACAGCAGAGGGCATCACTGACTTGAAATTATACTATAAAGCCAGTGTGGTACTAGCAAAAACAAACACACAAACAAAAACAAAAAGATCAATGTAACAGATTAGAAGATGCAGAAACAACTCCAGACATCCTAAGCCACATTATCTTTGACAAAGGTGCCAAAAACATTCACTGGAAGAAAGACAGCCTCTTTAATAAATGATGCAGGAAAAACTGGCTCTGCACATGCCATAAATTAAAACTGGACCCTTATCTTTTACTGTGCACTAAACTAAATTCAAAATGGATCAAAGTATCTAAATATTAAAACATAAACATTAAATCTGCTGGAAGACAAAACAGGTAAAACTTTTGAAGACACTGGTGTAGGAAAAGACTTCATAAATATAACCCTGATAGTACAGGAACTATTACAAAGAGCCAACAACTGGGATCTCATTGTATTAAAAATCCTTGGCACAGCAAGAAAAACCCAGCAGAATGAAAAGACAACCCACAATGTGGGAAAAAATGTTGCCAACTGTTCCTCAAACAAAGGATTATGATCAAGAATATATAAAGAACTAAAAAAAATCAAACCTCTCAAATTTAAAGACCCAATCCAAGAATAGGCATTTGAGATGAATATAGACTTCTCAGACAAAGAAATACAAACAGCAAATAAATATATGAAAAAATGTTCAACATCAATGATCATTCAGGAGATGCAAATTTAAAAAACACTGAGATTCCATCTCACCTTGGAAAGAACAGCTATTATTAAGCAATCAACCAATAATAAATGCTGCAGAGGCTGTGGGGATAAAGGAACCCTTCTCCACTGTTGGTGGGAGTGTAGACTGCTGCAGTCACTATGGAAATCAGAGTGGAGACTCCTCAAAAAACTAGGATTGGAGGTCCATTTGACCCAGCTATTCCTCTTCTGGGTATCTTCCCAGAAAAATAAAAAACACTGTACCATAGTAACATATGTGCACCCATATTTATAGCAGCACAATTTGTAATAGCTAGACCCTGGAAAAACCCAAATGGCTATCAACTGAGGAATGGATAAAAAAAGATGTGATCTTTTTATACAGTGGAGTACTACTCAGCCATAAAGGATAAACTGGATACTTCTATAGGTAAATGGATACTACTTTAGACCATACTCAGAATGAAATAAACCAGATGTACATGTGTAAACATCACATTATCTCCCTGGTGTGAAAAGCTGAAAGAGTAAATAAGATCCAAAATGTACAACAGATACCATAAAATGAGAAGAAGCTTCAAAAAGCAAAAGAAACTAAAATGGGGGAACAGAGAAAAGAGAGAAGGGAAAAGTTTAAAAAAAAAATATATATATATATATAATAGCTAACATAGTTATACTATAATTTTCTCTTAGTTCATTGAAAAGAAAGGTTTGTGTTAATTTTGTTTGGGCAATTAAATGCCAATATCTTGTATTTTGAGTAACTAATTTAAAGAAAACAATATGCAATGTATTAACCATTGTTATCCTCTTATTATCTTGTTTTGAAAGAATTTTTTTTCTCTTTAAAATAAAATTAAAAGCCACACATGGTGGTGCATGCCTATAATCCCAGCACTCAGGAGGTTGAGGCAGGAACTCATTCCAAGTTCAAGACCAGCCTGGGATACAAAGTGAGCTCCAGGCCACTCTGACCTGCATAGTGAGACCCTGTCTCAAAAAAACAAAAATAAGTAAATAAATAAATAAAATTAGAAGAAAAGCAAATGTAGAGAAGTCAAATAAACATTACTTACTTGAAATCAGAAGTCCACACTTCTTTCTCACTTTTATTTGAAAGCAGACACATACTTATTTTAAAATCATAAGGTAGAAAACAATCTAATCATTTAGACTCTCATAAAATCTAGAAGTTTGAGAACCCCCTTCAGACACCTAACAGTCAAAGCTCAATGAATGTGTACTTCACAGATAATTACAGATAATTCTATTTAAATCTGTAGGGAAAAAACAAAACAAAGAATCTATACTACTCTGTAGTAATCTGGAATGACTTCTTCTACTGTATCAGTACCTTTGTTCTCTCCTTATTCAACAGAAAGAAAGAGCTTAACAAAGATAAATACAACACTATTTTCTTTACAAGTTATTACACAAGATGTTCTACCATGGTTCTTCCATTAATATTAAGTGGTTTTCTGAAGTAGCTCTATCATATAGATAAAACAAAACCTTCTGATCCTCTTAAATCATAAAGGTGGCTTAAAAGGAAGGAATGCTTTGTTCTAAACAGCCCAACTGCCTCAGCTCTTTTCTAGATACCCAATAAAGAGAAATACTGGTTTAAAAAAAAAAAAAGTGCCAGCCTCAGAGTAGACTGTGTTGCATGGGGTGGCGTATTCAAACAGACTATGGAACTGCACTGAGTCATGGCCACTGCTGCCTATGTGGCTGCAGTGTCCATGAGACCAGGACCTGTTTCCTCAGGTGGAAGGGCACATTGTCCTTCTCTCCTCTTCTCATCCCTGTGACTGGCACATGTAAGGCTCAAATCGGACATGACTCCCAGCACCCTACCTGTGACCAGCAGAGGCATTGTTCTCAGCGGAGACTCAGCTCAGTACCAAGGCTGTCCTCAGCAAACACAGGATGCCGCCAAAGAAATAAGACAGGGCAAGGACATCTTTACACCAGACACCTCAGGACTGTGCCCACTGCAGTGTGTGACAGCTGAGAACTTTGGCCACTGATGCTTCTTAACATCTTTCTGCCTAATGTCTCCTGGCTTCTTTCAAGCCCCCTAAAAAGTCCCACTTCTTTTGTTCCTGACAAATGGCCTTATCGCCCTTTGTGTGCTGGCACCCAGGTGTTAAACTGTATGTCTTGCAGCTTTCACAAAACCCTGTTGAGTGGTCTCTACCTTGTCATTCCTTACATTATGTAAAGCTCTCAGAAAGGAGACTCGACACAGGACCTCCTTTCCCCCCACTATATTAGCTTTTTGTTACTGTAATCCATTTATAAAAAGAAAAAGGTTACTCTGGCCCACAATTTTGGAAGTTCTAGTCCATGATGGATTGGCCTTCTTACTTTTGGGCTTATGGCAGAAGAGTACATCACTGCAGAAAATGTGAAGCATATCCAAGATGTTCATCTCATGGCTGGGAAGTGGGAAAGAGACCAGAGTCTCACAGTGTCCTTTGAGGGCAAGTCCCCATGTATCAGGGCAACCTCAAATGTCCCAGGAGACCCCACCTTCTAAATGGTACACTACAGGCTGAGGACCAACTCTTTAACACACAGGTCTCTGGAGGTCTTTCCAGACTGAAACGTCCCCCATGACAAATGTAATCATTATGTATTGCACAGGTGTACCAATAAAAATAAAACATGAAAAAAGAAAAATATGTTTAAATGAATTACTTGCAAAGTAAATCATTCTATTTTAATTTTTACAATTGTAGATTTTTATCATCAGTGCTCACCAACTATAACGTATTTCCTGTATAAGAAAACAGTGCTGAAAAAGAAAAGAAAAGAAGAGAAGAGAAGAGAAGAGAAGAAAAGAATGCCTTAGTTGACTGAAACAATTCCACTGACTCCTTCTTAGTCCTAGGATTCCTACCCTTCTCCCTTCTCACCACTTTAACCTTTACTGCTGCATATCTTCTCTTATTATCTTCCACTTCATTTTGATATTCTCAGCTGGTTTTCTAAGAGCTAATTCTGCATAATCCACAAAGTCAGAAAGAAGAAACCTGTGTAGTGTATGCAGGGTTAGAAGGTACAGACCTATCTCTGGTTTTTTTTTTTTTTTTTGTACCAGGGATTGAACTCATGACCATGTGCTTGCAAGGCAGGCGCTTATGCCACTGGGCTAAATCCCCATCCCCAGGAACCAAATAAGTTTATTTAAAAAAAGAGATGGTGATAATTGCCATATTTCCCTTTTCTGGTTGTTACCAAATCACAGGAATAATTTGAAATGTTTCCCAAGCTATTAAACACTGTAGTAAGGGGTTTTATTTCTTAGTTCTCTCCTCCTACTCCAAAGGCTATGTGGTATAAATGAAATAAAAATGGGCTTTAGAGACAAAAGACACAAGTTCAAATCCTAGCATCTTCAATGATTAAATCTGTTTGGCTTTGTGCAAGTTAATTCACCTTCTGAAATATAGTACTCTGTACACACAAAGACCCCCTTCACTTACTTATAACTCCATCTATTACAGAAAGTACTAAGAAGAAAAAAGAAACAGGATGACATTTAGAGAACACACTTTATCATTTACAGAAAAAATTAAAAGTTTAAGAATCTCAGCTGAAGAAAAAAATATCAGCTCAAGATTTTTAAGCTATGAAGCTGTCCCATTTTTTTCCATTTTAAGGTAAAAATATTGGGGATCAAAAGCAGCAGAAGCTATACATAGTGAGCAAGACCCTAGACCCTGAGGGTCCCAGAATGGAGTGAGACCATGGAGCTGGTTTTTCCTAACCTGTAGTGGTTAATGTTTTACATCTAGACATCCCTCAAGAGTTTCATATACTCATAACAAATGGGGCTTTGGGAATGGGACTGAATCATGAGGGTGCTACAGCTAAGTATAGTAGGAGGTGGACGTAGTTGGAAGATGTGGGTCACTACGGGCCTGGTCTGACAGAATGTATCTCCCTCCCTGGCTCCTCCCTTCATTCTCTGCTTCATACTTGTCATGAGGTGACCCAGGAGCTCCTTCACCCATACCCTTCTGCCATGCTTCCAACCATGCAAAGCCTGAAACTTCTAAAATATGAGTCAAAATAAACTTCTCCTTTAAGCTGCAGAGTTGAGTGTTTTGTCCTATTAATGAGGAAAGAGATGACAGTTAATTATCAACTCATTAATTAGAAGTGACATAGGAACTTTTTACCAGCCCTATTCTAGGTTTTCCTCTTAGTATCTCAACTCTAGTGAGTCAAAAAAATTATCTTAATTCTACCTACCCTAAATATAGCTCTTCTGCTCTCCCTAGATCCTGCCTTAGTCCAGGTGCCCAGCTATGCATGTCTCCTGAGTGGCATCACTTCCACAAGACCATGAGAGTAACTTTCTGAAATACAACTCTGAGGACAGCTTCTCGGTAAGGTTTAAACCTTATCATACACAGTTCCCTAGCATTTCCAGGATAACATATACATAAATAACATAAAGGTCACTTGGGCCCTGCCACCACCTATTCTTATCTCATTGCTCATCATCTCCCAATATGTACTTAGGCAAAAGCCACAACTAAACACTTTCCTTTCCCCCAGTGTGTCATGCTCACACAGGCCTTTCAGCCTTATACCATCATATACAATAACTCACAGTACAGCCTTTACTTCCCTACCTAGTAAATTCTTTTACATCCTCCAAAACGTGGCTTTAGAGTAGGCCCAAATTTGATGCCTCTAAAATCCTAAAATATGAACATTAAAATTTGATTAGTTTTCTGTAACTAAAATGTGAGACTATGAACATGAGACATGAGTTCTCTAATGATGGCTGACAATGTACACTGCAGAAGCTCTTCAAATAAACTGATTACATTAATAAATGGCTTGAATACTGACTAAATTCAGTATTGTAAGTATAAAAGGGTTTTGTGAGATCATCTGATAAAATAAGCATCACTCATCAAGTTATTTCTAGTTGAATGTATATTTAAGAGTTCCAAACAAAGGTTTAAACAGTGATTCTAACATGGTAAATGTGGTTGTAAAATATCAAAAGATAATGTTAATTTGCAAGAGATGTATGTGCTATGTTACCTCAAAATAGTGGAATTCAAATTAGGTACATGAGTGAAAAAGAGAAAACTGAGTTCTAGTACTATGTATACATAAAAATTAACAGTTTTGAAAATTGAAAGTAACTTCAAAATCAAGTTCTGCTCATATATTTGGAAGGTATTCTTATACAAAGGTGACAAGAAATCAATATCACTTTCTACTGTAACATTTATGTGATCTATTTTCTCTGAAGTGGAATTGGGGGGGACGACCAGGGACAGAACTCACAACTTCACACTTACCTGGCAAGCACTTGAGCCGCTGAATTGAATCTCCAGACCTGTCAGATTGGAATTTTTAACCTTAAACAAGGAAAAATTTTTGTAAAGCCTTTGATCAGTAAGTTACACTGGGTTCCATCCAACAGATGGTGGCACCATGGAAATCTGTAACTGCTTACTGGGACCAATATATTAGAAGGAAAAGAGAGAGAAAGCAAGGAGGAAGGAGAGAGGAAGAAAAGAGGATAGAGGAGAAGTCCAAAGATGGTGGACCAGTAGGTAGCAGGAGAGGGACCCTCTCTGAGAGAGACAGTTCAAATATCAGAATAAAACACCCAGGAGAGACCCAAACAGAGAGAGATGGACTCTCACAACCCACAAAGAAACTAAAGTGCAAAAAATTTTACGAGGTCCTGGGGCTACCATAAGAGAAGCTAAGATCAGCAAGCACAGCACCCTCCTTGAGCCGCCTGAATCCCTGCCAGAGACCTGACCAAGCGATCCGTGCCAAGACTGGCTTGAGCCACCAGAGCGCAGAGCTGAACAGCTCTGCGTGCAGCTCGCCCAGACCGGCCCTGCACACGACCCACCCAGAGGCACCGTGAATTGGCACCGCAGTCGCACTGAAGTCAGAGGTCAGGGAGCCCAGCAGTTTTCAGGGACTGGCATCAACATGCGGTGAGTGATGGCAATAAGACCCTCCCACGGGAAAGGGGAAACCGACTGGACGGCATGTTGGATTTGGGCAGGACAGCCCTAACTCCATAAGAAAGTGGCTTCAGTTGGTTGCTCCCCTCATCGAGCGGATTGGTGGAATCTGCTTGGACTGGGCCATGCCCCTGGCAGGGGCCCAGTGAGTCACTACAGATTAATTCCCTGAGATCGGTGCACAGTGAAGGCCTACAAAGGTTGACTGGCCTGGAGGGGAGAAGCCAGTGCACACTGCCTGTGCGTGAACTTTAATCTCTGATAGCCTATTGAAGTGGGCAAAAGCTCCTAGCCAGCGCCCTCTAAAGGAGCCTTAACCAACAAGAAAAGGGTCTGGGAATTACACTGACTCTTGTATGGAAGGAACCAAAAACATGATGAAAGGGAGAAATAAGAAAAAACTCCCAGCCCCCAACCCTGAGAACATTGATCCAGGAGAGGTAAATACAAAAGAGATTGAGGGCAGCAAAAATGCAACATCAAAAACAGTGTTAGTGGACATAAAGATATCTTCAGGACCTTGTAAGTGGGACCAAAACTGAAATATTAATTCAAATTAAACAAGAGATAAGTAGATTAATAAAAGAAAGGCTGGGCATCTCTCAAGAAGACACAGACAGAAGAATGGAGGAACACAAAAGGAGAGAAAAATTTAATGAAGAATACAGAAAAAACCTAGAATTCATGAAGCAGATTCAAACAGATTATCAGGAAACTAAAGACTCCATAGAAAGCTGGCAAAACTGCTTGAAAGAAACCAAAGGCAGACTATCAAAAACTGAACACAGGCTTGCAATGTGTGATCATGAAAGGGAAGATCTCTTAAAAATAACAAGGGAGCAGGCAATAAAGATACAAAGACTGGAAGACGACAAGAGTATCTATAACTTAAGAATAAAGCATGTGAATGAAGAAGCAGGAATCAAAACAGAGGAATTACAAAGGCTATTCACAGAAATTATTAAGGAAAATTTCCCAAGCATAGAAGAAAGAAATGCTATGCAGAGGTATGAAGCATACAGAACTCCAGCCACCTACAACCAAAACAGAGCTACACCCAGACACATAATAATCAAGATCCCAGAAATTCAATATAAGAACAGAATATTAAAAGCCATCAGAGAAAAGAAACAGATCACATATAAAGGAAAACCCATCAAAATCACGGCAGACTTCTCGACATAAACCATCAGGTCAAGAAGAGCTTGGAGTGAAGTAATCCAAGCCCTGAAGGAGAACAATCTCTAGCCCAGATTGATGTATCCTGCAAAACTCTCTCTAGAAATTCATGGAGACACAAGATGCTTCCATGACAAAGAGGAAGTAGGAGAATTTGTGACCACCAGTCCAACCCTACAAAAAATACTGAAGGACATTCTAAGGAGAGAGAACAAGAATACGAGCATTTCAGGAACAGTGGCAGAGAGGCCTCAGTGCACAGGGCAGACAGTGGAGTGGAACAGATTTATAGACAACCAATGGCAGAAAAACAGAATAGCAGAAATAAGGCAGAGAAGATTGGCTGTAATCTCTAGTATAGATGGCCTTGAAATATTAACAGAGAGAAACACAGGCAGAGTAGATCCGAGATAGTGTCCATTGAGATGCTCTATATAGGGAGGCAGTGGGACCCAAAACAAGCAGTGCACCCCATGGGAGTGAAAGAGGAGTTGTCTAAAAAAGGGAGGCAGAGGATATTGTTAATTGGGTAACAAGATTTAAAATTTACATTATTCTCATCACTCTGCTTGGATGGATTACATGCTGTTCCAGTTTGTCTACTTACACTAGACTTGAGGCCATGGTCAGCTATCCCAAAAATAAGAGGACATATTATGGTAATCATCCCTAATTTTCCTATCAACTTAATCTGAAGCCCTTTATAACTTATACTGTCTTATTATGACTGATCTTACTTGAATCTGGTTTGTTAGATTGCTACTTTGTATTGACTGATTTTATTTAAATCTGTTATGATTGATAGCATCAAGTCTAAGAGTATAGGCAACTACACTGAAGATGACAAAATTCACTAAGATACCCACTCTGGTTTGATTATTACTTGCTTTTGAAGTCTTATAATGTCTCCAATGCTTTGTTTTTATTAATGTTGTTATATACTGCTGAGACATCATGGTAACCACTGTAGATCACCTTGTATTGCGGTTGTATGTGACTTTTTTGCCTCATGCTTTTCTAGGAATTGTTTTGTTTTATCTTGCTTTGTTTTGTTTTTCCCTCTAATACAGAAATGATAGATATACATGTAGAGACTCATGCATGTGTAGAGCTTATAAACAGTTTACGAGAACCAACTATATAACACATGTTGAAATCAACAACTACTTTGAAGAAAAAGAGACACTACAATACCCAGTGCTGATTCTATAATGTCATGATGTGAAATCCAGCAAAACTATCACTTTTTGTTCAAAGTGATTTTAGCTTGCTTTATCTTGTTTAATTTCAACACATATGAAGGTATAGACAGCTGTTTTTAGGAGAATGAGAGACACTATGACAGCCATTCTTGGCTTCCCTAATGTCTGGTCTTGAAGACCTGAAATGTCCTCCTCGTCCTGTTCAGATCAATTCCATACTATGTTGTTTCATGTGAATTCCCTGTATGTGACAATATGGACAACTATTGGGAAGAAAACAAGAGTCAATATGATAGAGAGTGAATATCTCCGATTGTCTAGTTTTGAAATTTATGTCTCTCACATTGCTTTCTTGTGATCCGCTTTGTTCTGTTTTGTTGTGTTTAATTTTACCCTTTTGATATAATTGCATGTATATTTGAGTGTGTAAGATGGATGACCATATTAATGTTTTTGTCAGATCGTGGAGCAGAACTGTTAACAGTCTCACTGTTTGAATGTCTACTTCACGTTTTAACTTAGTAATTTGAACAACTATTTCCAAAAAGTCAATATGCAATTTGTCAAGTAATAATTTCTTAGGATTTTTTGTTGTTGTTCTTTTCCTTTTTTCCTTGGAATTCTGTATTGTTGCTACCTTTTATTCTGTTTTGTTTTGTTTTTTCTCTTTAAATAAAATTTAAAAAAAAAAGAAAAGAGGATGGAAAAAACGGGAGTGATCACACAGCCTTCCTGAGCTTCTTTGTTCTCAATGTCTTTTGTATATCTAGCAAAGAGGAGTACTTTACACGTTCTTAAATATGAAACTCAAGTCCACATAGACTTTTTCAACTCTACTCATCCTTCTGGACAACCAACCTATGTCACCTCTACAGTTACTTCCACAGTACATGAAACTAACACGCTTTTAAAATGGGAAAGGGAGTAAGATAACTGTGAAAAGATCCCTGAGAAAATTACTAAGATTAAAAAAACAAAACCAAATAACAAGCCAGGCAAATTTCCAGGCAGCACATCAGTTCCACTTCCTTCTAGTTCACAACTGCCCATCTATTTATGATTCAAGGAACGATAGGAAAAAAAAAAAAAAAACAACAGTAGAGTTTAATATTTAAGAACACAAGATTTAGGTTGGGAACAGTGGTGTACACCTGTAATCCCAGCACTTGAAAGGCTGAGGCAGAAGGACTGCTGTGAGTTTGAGGACAGTCTGGGCTACAAAGTAAGTTCAACACCAGCCTGAACTGCATGTTGAAACCCTGTCTCAGACAAAAAACAAACAAACAAACAAACAACAACAAAAACCCCATAAGATTTACAGTGACAGTAGAGACGGTCATAATCCTGCCTTCATTACTTACTGTATTTGTTCTTTGACCTTAGTTATATTTTCAAAGCCTTAGTTTTTCTTCAGAAGAGGGATAATATCTTTCTCTTAAAGAAGAGTTATATAGGAATAAAATTAGACAATGTATAAAGTAAGCACACTGATTGGCACATGGTAGACTAAAAATAGCTACAAACTGATAAGCAAACAAGTAAACACACATGTAAATCATATAGCCATAAGAACTAATAAGGTGATAATTTACACTAAGCTGACAATAAAGACATTCACAAAATGTTTCAAAGTGTTTTGCAAAGTTTTGTTTTACATAAGCTGGAGAAAATAACCAATAGTAACAAAAAAAGAAATTGAACACATAGAATAACGTGATAACTTACTTGATGATCTAGTAACCTACAAAAAAGTTAAAAATCCTTAGTTTCAACTCATAGTCTCTTTACAATCTAACCTCAAACTGTTTTTTTGGTCTCAACTCACACTTATCCTCCCATGTAGTCAACACTTTAGTTGTAATATACACTTTCGCTGTTCAAACTTGGATCAAAAAAATTACTTTACTCCATTACCATTCTCACCTTATTCCCTTTCTTACCTCATTAATCATTCTGTCCTATGGCACCTTCCTCGAGACCTAGCAGAGACCATCGCACCCACCTCCCAGGTTCCCAACGTCTACCACTTAAACTGAAATTTAGAGAACCCTTCCTTAATTTGATTTTGCCCCCAGTCTTCTTCCTCACTAGATTTTTAAGCGAATCATTTAAACGAACATACCTGATAGTGGTCACCAGGATGCAGAGAACATAAAATATGATAAAGCAGCACTTCTTTACATACAACAGGTAAAAAAGTGTTCACTATCTTTCTGTATCATTCCAATTTTAGTACATGCGCTGCCGAAGGGAGCACTTTTCTGTGTTTTACCAACGGCTTCACTGGCATTCCCATTATAGTATAAAAAAGTAGCATAATGCTAATAACACAGATGTGCCACAGCTTTTGAGCATGTATCTTCTGAATACTTAAAAATACCTATTTTAACAATACTAACAATTCATGACAGAACATTTGATGACTTATATATCCAGTGACATATCAGCCCACTACAAATTCCATTAAGCAAATAGACTATTCCTTCTCTTTTTGTTATTCATTAAAAGAAATGACTTTAGATTTAATTTTTTGGTTTATATAAAAATCCTAGTCCCAAAACAAGATTTTATCAAATAGTAAACCTTATTTTATAAGTCACATATGAAAATCATTCTCATTATTTCTTATTACATATACTATATACACATACATATATACTTTATTAAGTTTTATAAATGTCAATTCTTATTTCCTATACATGTAAATATGGTTGAGAAGTTAATCTGCAATGAAGATTTTGATTCAAAACACTGCCTACAATTCAGGTAATAACTAGGTCTAGGTGTGACTCCAAGCAAGTAGGCAAACAGCTTCCAATTATAGCAATGCAAATTTGAAAGTCACAGGTCTAGCTCAATCAGGTTGTAATTCTAGTTCTGCTACTAACCAACAGTGCTACCCAAGGCACATCATTTCACATTTCTAAACCTTAGCTGGGTATCACACACGTAAAATTATTGTAGATTAGATCAATATTTCCCATGCTCTGGATCATAAAAATCACACATTAACAAAAATATCATATCTCTCCTCTAAATAAAGACTTTAATTTAGCAGTTCTCATAAAAGGGCCTCAAAATTGTATTAAGAAGTCCCCAGGTACCTCTCAGAAATGCACTAATTTCTGATTTCTAAGGACACTTCTAGCTGTAAAATTCTATAATTTGAAATTTTATAACTGATCAAACTCTCTATCCTAACTTGGTAACACTGATGCAATTCCCATGAAACCACATTTTACTATGAAAGGAAGATCAAAATCTCTCTATTCTTAAGCTATCTTCTTCAGCATTTGATTCCATTCACTCCAGTTCTCTCCATTTTCGTCATCTTGGATACTAGTAAATCTCTAGATTACTTACAATACCTGATACAGTGTAAATGTACTAAACAACTGTCACAGTATTGTTTAGGAATTAAGAACAAAAAAGTCTATACATGTTCTATACAGATACAATTTTTCTGATATGAATTTGCCTGCACCATACCTTTGCTTGAACAATGTTCACCTATGATTTCAATGGGCACAATTCTTCCTCTGGCTAACCATATATTCCTCTGGCTCAGGCATATATTTAACGTTAATTCAAAGGTATATTCATATTAGTTCTTAAAACTGTATGCCTTTTAACATTGCAACTGCATGTCATTTCTCAGTATGCTTGGGAATCCCTGAAAAACCTCTCGTGGATATTAAAATCTGTGGTGGTTCAAATCCCTTATATAATATGGTATACTATATATGTGTGTGTGTGTGTGTATATATATGTGTGTATGTATATATATACACACATATGTATGTACTATACTACATGTATATATATGTATGGACACACACACATACATATACAACCTTTATATCCTCCCTACTTTAAATTGTCTATGATTACTTACAATTCCTGATTCAGCATAAATGCTATAAAAATAGTTGTTACACTATTGTCTAAGGATTAAGAATAACGAAGACTATACCTGTTCAGTACACACACAATTTTTCTCCCTTGAGCATCTTTGATTCACTGTTGGTTGAATCCACTAGTGCAGAATCCACAGATACCAAGAGATGACTGTATATTTTTGAAATTTGTTCTTTACTAATGTATTTGTAATACTCATTAGGCAGATCACAATTACAACTCCTCCTAGCAATCTTACAGATAGATAATGCATATGCAATGAAAGAAAATGATAAATGTTGTAATTATTAATTGGCTTTAAGTGTCTGAAATACTTCCCAGTACTACAAATATAGAAGACACTGTCAAAGAGCTATAGTTCTTTCTCTCATTAAATTATTATATCATTTATCTTTTTTTTTTGTACCAGAGATTGAACTCATGACCTTGCACTTGCCAAGCAGCAACTTACACCACTGAGCTAAACCCCCAACCCCTACTACATCAATTAAAAAGCCAAATTTTCAAAATTTATCTTTAACAGTAATGTAATAAAAAGTATATATTCTACAATATGACATCTCATTTTTAAAAAGACAAAATAACATCTATTAAGTCAAACTTCCCTTACTCAAACACCTTTTGTTTCTAACGACTGATTACTACAATGAATTACAGAAAAGACATTTTAAAGCTTCAGATAGCCATTTATGGGATTCTTGAATTCAACCATCAGTGGCTTCAATATTTGTTCTGATTTTTCTATGCTTGCTTAGATAACATCTAAGGATGTTATCAGGATACTCATTTCCCTTTAAAAATGTAACAGAAATAATTAGTATACATCTAAGGCACTTTAGACAATACTTATGTTTGATTTTCAGTTTCTTACCCTTGAGTGTTAAAATTATGTAATTATTTCCCAGAAGAAACCAAAGTTAATAGTTTGGTGTTTGAGGTAGTAGAGACTGAATCCAAGGTCTTGGGCACACTAGGTAAGCACTCTATCACTAAGCTACGTGTTCCTCAGCGCTTCTAATTTTATTTTGAAACAATGCCACTAAATTACCCAGACTGGCTAGGAACTGAAGATACTCCTACCTCAGCCTCCCAAGCAGCTGGGATTACAGGTTAAAAACTACTGTCTTTACATGATCTCACTGGGAAATTTCATACTACCTGAAATTTTAATCAGAAAATATTAGTACAAACATTATTTCTTTTAAAAAATCAGGATAACACATTTACTACAATCATACATTTCTTTCCCAAAAGCATGTGAAGCAGCATATGAAAATAAAACGTCAAAATTACTAACATAATTTAGAGAAGTGGTACAGGCAGAAGAGGATCTATATATTCAGTGCAATTATAAACACTATTTTTCATATTTCCCAAAAAGGAAGATAAAGAGGAACAAAATAATAATTAAGCTACAGATCTGTAACTGTGATACTGCAAAGTGTTAAGATGATGTAGTCAAGAATTAACTTGTTGCTGGGCATGGTGGTACACACCTATAATCTCAGCACTGAAGAGGCTGAGGCAGGAGGACTGCCAGGAGTTCAAGGCCAGCCTGAGCTACATAATGAGTCCAGGCCAGCCTGAACTACGCAGCAAGACCCTGTCTTAAAAACAAAACAAAACAAAACAACCAAAAAAAAAGAATTAAGTTGTTAAGTTCTTAAAGACCACAAACAACTCAAAACCAGAAAAAAAGGGAAATCTGTAATGTTTAAATTATACTCTTTAAACGCATCGAAAGTTATCAGCAGAATCAGTAAAATGTGAAAGAAATACTAGTAATGAATGTAATTAGCAGTCTATTAACCCTATTAACCCTATTATTTTAAAATTAATTCTACAAGTATCTTCATATTCTGTCTTCACATACTGCACTAGAAAAAAATGTAGAAATGGTGTTTAGTTTGTTTCATTCTTATTAAAGAGGATCTAAAATAGATAACCTACTTTAAGGACAACTAGGTCATCTAATGCATATCTATCTGTATCTGAAAAAGCACCAAGCAGAGATTCACAAACTCAATGTGTTTGGTAACTACCCACTTGGCCTGGAAACAATAAAAATGGAAATAATTAATGGAATCATCCAACTAGTAGTGTGATTCTGGAAGAGTCAATTGACAGAGTGATAGGATACTTAAGCTGAGTTATGCTTGCCTTGGCAAACTATTTATGTATCTAATATGTACCCCAAGCACATGTGCAAAAGTCAGAAGGTAAGGATAGGCAAATTTAGAGCTGTCAATGAAAGCTGAAACTTCCTGGATCTGATACAACATTCATATTCTCAGTTATCCTTAGTAATTTTACTGTAAATCGATAAAGCAAATGCAACTATATTATTCTTAAGATACTATTCTCTATTCCAGCAGTGTAAAAGAAGGAAAACAGGAGAAAGCAAATTAGGTCATGGCCTCATTTAGTAGTAGATTTGATAAACTAATTTTTGTATGCCCTTCTTAAATTTCATCGTACAATCTTCTACATATGTCCCTCTCCTTTTCCCCAACAAGACTACTACTCTCATACAAGGCAGTATCATTTAATCAAATGTGCACAGTGACTTTTCTAATAGTATTCTTGATATCAGCATTTTGTGGAACTTACAATGGACTAAAACAGCATAAAATAAACTTAAACATTTAGATTTATGTTCTCAGAGACTATTCTCAAGACAGATTCTTGCTTGCTTATCCCAGAGCAGATTTCTCTGTGTGTTTCTGTAAGAAAAAGCTAATAGTTATTAAGTAAACTAAAATATCTGATATGCTGAAGTTCACCATGAGGTTATTCAAACATATAATGAACACTCACATATATCAACTCTTTTTGGGGGGAGGGGTAACAGTAATTGAACTCAGGACCTTGCGCTTGCCAGACAGGCGCTTATGCTCCTGAGCTATGCTCCTGGTCCTATCAACTCTTACCTAGTGAAAAAAATGTCAAAAATGCATTTTCCACCTCTTCTAGTTAATCTCTATGATGGAAAATTTTTTTAATTAAATAAAAATTATGTTAAAACGGTTAGAAATATTGTAACTGTTTCTTTCAGATATTAGATGGCACCAAACATTCCAAAATAGTTAAAATCTTTCCTTTAGACATAAGTTTTACAAGAAAAAGACAGTTTTTAAACCCTAGACAGACATCAGAGTTAAATTTCAAAACATACTTTCTTCTGTTTTACAGTACAATTCATACTCAATAGTAAGCCCTATCAAACTTAAAAAAACAACTGTGAGTATGCAGACTCACCATTTGTATGGGTTTCTTGTGGAGATCTCGTTCAGTTACCAATTTCTCCTGGTCAGTGACATAAAGACCTTTCTGTGCTAAAGCCTGGATGACAGCATCATGGCCCAAAAGGGGTTTGGCGGCATCGCTTTTGAGAATGAGGCTCCCAGCTCGACAGTACAGTTCTGCCGATAGAAGCAAATTAACGACGGGAGGTTTGATATGTTCCTGGTCATACTGATCAGTGTAAAACGGTTCTCGAAGTTCCTCTGGCACATTTTCTATAAAGGGAATAAATAATTCCATTATGAGATTTTTATAAAAGAAACACAATTATTTAGTAATTATTATTCATATCACAGAACATAAGATTCACCCTAAAAATAACAATATCCCTTTAACTACAAAGATTTTTGGATCTTACCATATAACCCAGAATGAAAGAAGATGCAATTTTTCTCTGAAGACACTGTTTGTATTCTAAAAAGACTACAGAATAAACCAAGTAGCAAAGTGTTGAGTCCAGATGCTATTGTGAAGTATTTCCACAGGCAAAGTCCAAGTACAGAAGGAACAATAAAAATCCTAAAAACTAATCTCAGTGAATAACCACACATGCAAACATTTAACCAAGACATGCCCTAATACTGTTAAGGTATCACTACCTACGAGAATAAAATCCTTTGCCCAAAGTTTTTTACAGGTACCAAGTCACAGAACAGATTGCCTAACTTACTTTGCTCTTTGTCTCAAGGGCCCTGGTCTCTCTCCCTGCTTAGCCTACTAAAGTTACTGACAGGGAGTTAGGAAAGAGCAATTGTCTAAAATCTGGTATTTAATACTGCGGGACACAAAACTCAGAGATAGAAAGAAGTTTATTTCATAAGGATAAGGAAATGAAGTTTTAAGGCAGTAGTAAAAACAGGAAGTCAAAGACATATGAGACTGCTAACGACACATAAAAACTAGCTAGAAATAAGAGAGAGGTCAAAGTGGAAAGCAAGAATGATCGAGCATGGGTTATGAGGGAAGAAGTGATAACATTAATTAAACAAAGGGAAATCAGCGGCAGCACCATTCTAGAAGCAAGGTCATAAGCTCTGTTCAGATGTGTGGAGTTTACACGATGGCAAAAATACCCAAGAGGAAGTATCTAATAAGTAGCAGGAGTTATAGGACTCAGAAAAAATATCAGAGTGAAATAACGATTTAGGTTTTTGGAGACATCTAAAAATATCTACCTTGTTTAATAATTAAAAACAGCTTCCTTCCTCCATAGCTGCATTACTCAGTAGCACGATAGCCTTAAACTATTGGGGGGGGGGTTCCGGATATTGAACTCATGACCTCGCGTTTGCCAAGCAGGCACTTACGCCGCTGAGCTAAACCCCCAGCCCCTATAGCCTTAAACTTAATATAGTTGCTTCAGCAGTGCAAACTGCAGAATATTGTGATATTATTCATTTAAATTATAGTACGTAGAAGTTACATAGTAGAAAAACCATAAAATGTTATTTTAAGATAATTATGTCTAAAAATTTCTACTTCATTTATCAATAAAATGACTAATATATGTGACTTAGTATCTAAACACTAGTTGAGCAATGAAAAGTGAATGTTACAAATTTGTCTATCATCCCTATATATCCTCCTAATTTCACATACATTTTCACACATGATCTTTATAATATCTTGGTGAAATGGGCAAATCAGATAATTCACAGATAAATAACAGGAACACACACATATTTACTAAGGATTTTCTATATGCCAGGCACTGTCCTAAATGTGAATTCTGTCATTTAATTCTAACAACCCTTTCATCCTCACTGGACAACTCAAGAAAAGTTGTCTTGTGTAAGGCACATAGCTAGTAAATGTAGAGTTCGACTTCTAGACCATCTAGCTAAATAGACTCAAAGATAAGGTGTGCCAAGAGCACAAGCTGGGGGTGGACAAAAGCTCAGAGGCTGTTTTCATGTTATTAACACATACCACAAATTTACAATGTTAAATATGAAGTTTTAAAAAGACTTCAATGCAAGGAAAACAGAAAGGATACACAACAAATCAAAAAACATTTCAACATGATAAAAATAGGATTTTCATTCCGCCACCCAAGAATGCAAAACTCCATGTTAAACACTATACAACAGGTCACTTTAAAAAACAAGTCTAAAGAAAAAAATCTTCAAAATGCCTTGTTTTACCGATGGTACACTACTGTTCTTTAAAACAATTTGAAATTGTGTCACATTTTTTACAAAAAAAATGAACTGAAACAGTATACCAATAAACAAACAGGCAAAAGGAATGGTAAGGTTCACTCTCTTCCTAACCTGTACAAAAGGTAAAAAACTAAGAATTATGGAGTGGCTGAATGCAATGTCACTGCTAGAATTACAAAGGATAAGAGACAAGTTCTTCTGGTATACCAGGACTTAAGAATAACCTACCTTAAACATGTTATAAATCCTGACTAGTTTTGAGTTTTGAAATTAACATTCAGCTGAAACACCAGAGGGAGTAGAGAGTACTGCTCAATGCAAATTTCTTTAAAGCTGACTTAGTTACCAGCTGCGTCCATCACTTAGTAAATGGTACAGATTTCTTTAAGACAATGCAAGAGTAGAAGTCAGTAGGAAAATGCACTTCAGAAATACTCCATGAAACCATGAGAACATGGCCGTATTTTTCAAATCTAAAAATTATTTCTAAAACACAGAACTTGTAAACTTCAAAAAACTGCAATTGACAGTAAATCACAAATTCTAAACTTGAAATTAATTGAAAGCCATAAAAAGGGTCAATAACATGAAAAAAAATTCAGTACCAGTAATCAAAGAAAGTTAGAATTTGTCTATCAAAATAGCAAAAAAAAATTTTTTTAAAACATACTGTTCACAAGGATGTAATAAAGTGAATAATACCCTCCTACATGACAAAGGGCAAAAACCGTATCTATCTTTCTATGATATGGATCCCCATACCCTAGTTCAGTGCCTGGTACATGGTAAATAATAAATTTTGATAAATGAATAAAAGATGATGTTTAATTCATGGAATAACATACAAGTCTATGAGAACACCTTGCTAAAAATAAATAAGAAAGCAAGCAAGCTAACTAGCTAGCTCTTTCTTCTAGTATAACACCAACCAATAAATGGGGCAGGGGGTGGCAACAAGAATTATCATCATATACTAAAGCAGCAGCAAAAGTTTGATGAACAGGGTAATGCTGAGCTATATCCCTATGAATTAGTTATTAATTAAAAAATGAGAAAACAGCCATTTTACAGTGGGAAAAAGTGGCAGATACTACTTCAATCAAGTGATCAAAATAATCAGTACTGGATCAAACATGTGCTTCTTGATATGATTTGCTGAGACAACATACTTCTTCTGTGGTAGTGTTGTATAATCTGATTCCAATCATCAAGCAATATTAGACAAATCGAAGTGTAGAAACTCTATAAACAACTAGCTCCCTCCCCCCAAAATAAAAGTGGTACTGTGTGCAGAGGAGCAACAGACACATCTGCTGATGAGACAGGTGATGGCCACGGTGGTGGTACGAGTAGGAGTCATGAAAAAGATATAGCTAACCGGTGGGAGTAGGAAGGAGCAAAGGAAGAGAAGGAAGAAGAAAAGTGGCAAAGAAGAAAGTCAAACACAAGCTGGCACTGAAAGATAGGAGTAGCAAGAGTTTGGGAGATGGACTCATTTCTATGTCTCCATGATCTCTTGTCTGCAGACAGGTTTTGCACACTTCTATTTTCCTTATATTTGGACACTCCCAGAACCCATACCAGGATCTCAACATCATTAAAATCATTCAGACCAAAGTAGCGACATCTGCTGAATGAGTGTCCAATATTTCAAAGCGCTGACACACAGAAGAGGGTGGCCCAGTTGGCCCCTGAGGCAAAACACAGGATTAATAAGGGTTGGTAAAAGCTAAGATAAAGCCCAAAAAAGGTCTGATGCTCAACTCTGCATGAAGCTCAGATCACTTTATTTTCAAGTGTTAATGCCATGAAAGACCAAGACAGGCTGAAAACTTATTCCAAAGAAGACTAGAGAGAGACAACTGAATGCAATACTTGATCTTGGACTGGATCCTAGAAAGGGAAATAAAATAGCAATGATAGAACTTAAAACAACTGGCAAAACTGAATATGGACTGTTGACTAGATAACATATGGAAGTCAGATTTTCTTATTTTTCACTGCAGTTATGTAGGAGAATTATCTTTCATTTTAGGAGACACACATGAGTAATTTAGGGGTAAGGGAGCACAAGGTCCCTAATGCATTCTCAAATGGTTCAGAAAACATCATCTGTATTTGTGCACATTTATTTGTGTGTATATACGTATATATGTAAAATGCATACATGTGTTTGTGAGGGAGGTAAGGAAAGAGAATGATAAAATAAATGGGACAAAATGTTGATAGTTGATAAATCTGGGTAAAGGATATTCCAGAGTTCTTTGTACATTCTTGTATATTTGAAACTGTGTTGAAAACAGTTAAAAAAAAAAAAAACCTCAAAATGCCTAAAATCAATCTTTTCCCTAAAACCTTATCATCTTCTAGAGCTTCATATATAAACGAACTATACCCCTATTCATCTAGCTATACTAGCCTAAATGTTCCTTTCCTTCAATCCCCCTGCCACGAAACAGAATTCAGTCCATAGCCATCCCTACCTCCTGATCTCCACTCATAACTCTGATCCAGACAATCAGCACTTGTGTTCAATTACTGCATGTATTCCTAATTTTGTCTTACAACATTCATTCCTGTTCTCACTTCAAATCATTTTTTTCTGTAGTAAAAATTTGCTTATTTCCCATAAGCAAATTTGATCATGTAACATCTATCACCAATAACCCTACCACCAAGTCTCAAGAGTTTTCAATGACTTCTTGCTTCTCTAAGAGTTAAAATCCTTCCTCTGCCAATTACATTCAATTCTTAGAAACCACATCCTCTTCTGCTATAGAGTCTTTGCACATTCATGCTTAGAAAGGTCTTTCTTCCTACTCTTTACACCCTTTCAGATTCTCAGGGGTCAGCAACTAAGTCAGTCTGTTCCAATTTCCCCTCAATAAAAAGAAAGAATACAGCATTTATCCTGCCTGTACTTTTAAGGCATTTCTCTTAAACATGAAAAAGTTTGTAGTTTGTAAAACACAGATGAGATGTTTTAAGTACAGACAGGTAGCTAATAAGCATGAAGTGTATTAAGCACATAATTGATACCATGTGTTAAGATAAGCAGTAGCTTATGTATATTGAACATAAAAGGATGGAAAAAAAATCCCAGAAAGACACCTTAATGTTCATGAGGCAATACAGTACTGAATATTCATGATACACAAATGTATAAATTACTAAATATTTATGATATAGGAAATGAGACTAGACATGAGACTAAGCAAAGGGCCAGTAAACACTTACACCTCGAGTTCTTAATTCAACTTTCCACTGATGGTGCTCACTTTGGCCTATGTGCCTTCTGCCTGGGAACAAAAACCCATGGCTACTCATCAAGCTTACTCACAAGCTACAACTATGGCAAATGTGCTTGTCCCATGTCTCTCTGAAAGAATACATGTGTGTCCCTCTGGGCTTCCTTCTGCAACCTCAACAATGGTCTTGATGACCACTTCATTAGTAAGAAAGGCTTGCGGCAGAAAGACATGCATACATGAACACTGTACCACAGTCTGAAATGTGGGCTGTCCCTCCTGCTTCCAGGCTATCCTGGATGGGGTCAACTCACCCCATCTCTTTCCTCTTGCTTCTTGTTGTAAATTGGTTTCAGTATTTTATGGTTTTTGGCAAGCATTCTGTTTCATGAGTTCTGGGACAGTTTGCCTGGTATATGCTTGGAGGTTACCATTGCCTCAAGGTAATTTCCCAAATAATAAGGGGAAGTTTCTTTCTAAAGGACTATTTCAGCTTATAAATGAACGAATCATGATACAGAGCTAACCAAACAAATGCATCTTACAGAAGTACAAATCATCTATAAATTATCCAAAAACAAACAAAAACCCCAAACTGAATGCACTCAATCTTCTAAATGTAACTATCAACTTATAAGAAATAGAGAAACTTGTTAAACAATACCATGATTTGGACTATGATAAGTTTTGTAAGAGAAACACTTTGCTTTCTCTAACAAACTGCAAAGATAAACTGAGACCGAGTGGAGAGACTGTATATTTAAAAAAAAAAATTAAAGAGACATATCAACCCATTGCAAAATATGATCCTTATACAGATTATAGCAGAATCAGTAATGTTGATGAAATAAATGTTAATATTCATGCTATGGAGTGATGTGATAACAGTGTTGTTATGATGGCAGTGCCATGGTTATAATTTAAAAGGCAGTCTTTAACTTCCAGGGATACGTGTGCTGATATAGTTTATGAATATAAGGTTATGATGTTTGGAATTTGCTTCAAATAACTGGCAGTTATAGGAGGTGTTTACAAATGAGCTGGGATTGGCTTCAAACGACTGTGGGGGTTGGATGACAAATACATGAAAGTTTACTATTATTGTATCTATCTCACATTCAATCTAATTAATTTCATTTAAAGAGAAAAAAAGGTAAGAAAAGAGTGCAGAGCCTTCATGCAATGACTAGGCAAGAGCCCTGAAGTGTACCACATGGTGTGAGACCAGGTACTACTACACAGTATGAGTGAAAAATATGGTGAATGTTTAAATTAAAAAAAAAAACATATTATAGAAAAAAGAAACATTGCCATTCATCTCTCTGAAAATACTTCCCCTGGCTTCAAACACAAATCCCACTGTTCTTGCCACTTTCCAGAGCCGTTCTGGAAGTCCTCTTTCACGTCTTTAGTTGTACTCAATGTCTTGAATCAATTCAAAATGTTTACCTTTCATGGTCATTTTTTGACTTTGGGGAAGAGCTGGAAGTCACACAAGGCCAAATCTGGTGAATAAGGTGTATGAGGACACACTATAATCTTTTTATGAGCCTGCCTTGCCAATTGGATGGCACTTGGAAGCAGCATTCACTGTATTTTTGATTACACCTCATAAAGATAGGAAAGAGGATTTCCAGAACTGCTTCAAAAAGTCACAAGAAAAATGATATGAACATGTTCAAAGTGAGGAGAAATATTTTGAGGGGGATTAAGATATGATAACTGATACAATCTCCCATTCATTTTGATGATTTTTACATCTGTCTCCCAATTCCTCTCCAAATATTCTCTGCAAAGTTATCAGTGATTCTGTGTTCTAAATCCATGGAATCTTTTTGAGACCTGGTCTTGCCTCTTTCTCCTTCATTGTATCTTATACTTCTTCATCTGCAATGTTCTCTTCCGGAGTTTCTGAGACTACATACTTCTAGCTTTTAAATTTTTTTCCTTCTCATGAAATACAAACTA
Source organism: Dolichotis patagonum (assembly GCA_004027295.1). Classification (NCBI taxonomy): domain Eukaryota; kingdom Metazoa; phylum Chordata; class Mammalia; order Rodentia; family Caviidae; genus Dolichotis; species Dolichotis patagonum. Next base: position 39,983 of record PVJX010009781.1, read on the forward strand.
CTACAATTAACCTTAACATTTCCCAAGAGCTCACCTTTGTTTCCACATATTCACCTGATCAACAAGTCTTATCTTTTACTATCCGTTTCTCTCCACATTCACTGAGACCACCCAAATTCAAGCTGCCATTATGTTTGCTGGACCATAATAACTTCCCAATTGAATTTCCCCTTTATAACACGGTCCTGCTCTAATCTAATTCCTATCCTGTATCCAAGACTCTTTGTTTTTAATTGTGGTAAAAATATATGTAACATAAAATGCACGATTTCAACTATTTTTAAGTGTACTCCAAGAGATGTTTTGAAAAATGGTCTGATGATGTCCCTTTGCTTTAAAATACAAGATGAGTGGCTCAGGTCCAGGTAGGAAGAGACTTCTCTTTTATTTTGTTTTTGTGGTGCTGGGGATGAACCCAGAAACTTCTCACTAACCTACATGTCCAGCTAAATTGCTAACTTATTCAGGCTGAGCTCAAACCTGCAATCCTCCACCAGGTGCAGCTTGCCAGAGAGCTGGATTACAAGCATGTACCACTACGCCTGACTGATAGGTTTTTAAGACAAAGAATCGTTGAAATAATTATTATAAATATAATACCAAACTGGGTGTGATGGCCTGTGCCTGTAATCCCAGCTACTCAGAAGGCTGAGGCAGGAAAATTGTAAGTTAGAGGCCAACCTGAACAACTCAGTGAAACCCTGTCCCAAAATTTTAAAAGGACAGGTGACATAGCTCAGTGGTAGAGTGCCTCTGCATTCAATTCTTAGTATGCATGGGATGAGGGAGTAACTTAAAAATATATATTCTACTCCACAATGAGAAACAGAATACCCAACCTAAGTGTGAGACTAAATCCGAACACTTTGTAATTGTATGCGCATACTATAAACCACAGATCAGAGTGGCATATAAGTGTTTACTATCATGACTATTCATTCAGTAAGGAGGCAAAGTAAGACAAATACTTGAAGAAAATGCCCCAGAAAAGAAGTCAGTAAATGGGAAGAAAAATTGGAAAGATATTACTATATATCCCTTTAATTTAAAAAATGTTGATTAAGAGTCAATGTTTAGAAAAGAAAAGGTAAAACTATGTGAGGCTACAGGTAAAGAAATGGTAACTGTGACAAATGAACTGATTACTTCAGCTAAAGTCCCTGGCCTGTCACTAACACATGCATAATATTTCATTCAAACACCATTACTACACTTATAATTTACTAATTAAAGTATAAATGGAAAACTAGTTCCATTGAGGAAGAACAGAAAGCCTGAAAAGACAGACAAATGCAAAATACATTTCCTATTTTGGTACTAATCAAATAGAAACAGATGTTTTAAAAAAAAGTTTCAGGTTTTGCAAAAAAATTGAAGGTTGACAGATTTCACAGACGACTGGAAGCTTTTTGTGATTTTTAAAAAGTGTTTTCACTTCCAAAATTGTACTATAAAATTGTAAAATAATAGGAAGAGTATAACAGAAGTTAAAATGCAACTATTAGCATCCAGAAAGCTTAAACTCAAATTGCTGTGCTATTATTAATGAGCTGGATAGCTTAACAGGACCAATTTGGTTAATCCTTCTGAACTGGTTTTCTCATTAAAAAAAAAAAAAGCAAATTATCATATGTCCTACATTTTATTTTCAAACTGTGAAATCAAGATGTCTTGTAATTGCTTTGTATTTTAATGTACAAATACCTTTGTAAATTAATGATGTGTCTTACAAGCTTTACAGCAATAATGCTTCTTAAAATGGGGTCCTTTTGCTGCCCAGAAGACACCTAGCAATGTGAGATGCTTCTTGTTACAACTGGGATGAGAACAGGGTAAGGAATAGTACTCAGTAGATAGAAGCCAAAGAAAGATATCGCTAAAATTCTACAATGCACAGGGCAGCCATGAACAAAGAATTATCCAGACAATGATTCTGTAGTTAGGAAACTATGTTTTAGAGTTTTAGGAGAAATAATACCCACTTAATAAGACTATTCTTAGACTTAAAAGAAAAATGCATGTAGAATGCTCAGAATGGTACGGTAGCTAGTACAAAGTACATGTTATTAGTAGTGATATAAATTAATAACAGTTTTTTTCCTAATCTAATATGTTATGATCATTTGCTTTTCTACTGAAAAATTCCAAATTCCTTAACCTGGCCTTACACACTACTATATCCCAACTTACCTTTTAAGTAGGATTTCCCACTACTTTATTACATAAATCTCCTTAAATCTATCTGGTCTATATTATTTCACTAACACAACCTGGGTGTCACAACCCATACCTCCACTCAGACAATTTCTTCCATTTACAATACTTTGAATTTGGCCTAACTCTTCAGGATCTAAACTCCAGTACACAGCTCTTTCTTCACAGACCATGGAAAGCTACAAGTGACCTTTCACATCATGCCTGCCTAACTAGTCTCCATCTGAATTGTTCCCTTCACACACATCTTAGATTTCCTGAACTCTACTATAGTTATACATTTATCATCATCTCCTTTACTGAAACATTATAAACTTTTAAAACAGGCACTGCTTAAACCTACAACACTTGACACTGTTTATTAGACCACTCTCCTTAAACTTTTTCCTTCCAGGACTTCAGTGTTCTTATATTTTCTTAATTCTCTTCCCAACTCTCTGAGTAATTTAATTCTACCTCCTTTTCCTCAGCCCTGCCTCCACTTTAAGTATTGTATTCTAAATCTATCTCAAATTTCTTTTTTTCTGTAACATTTACTTCCAATTCCAATTACACTGTTATACAGAGTACCAAATTATTATTCTAGCCTCAACTTCTCAAACTGCAGACCTACATTTATAGCTATTTCATTGGATGCGTCACACAAAATATGGGGCTGAAACATCGTTTGTTTTTAAAATGTTGCACTCCCATTCCAACTTGCTGCTTTATTTCTGTCAATTCATCAATTCATTCATCAATTCTCAGTTCATCCCCCCACTATATCTCAGTCTCAGGTAACCTCATCTTCTCTAAAACCTTAGGTGCCTTATCCTCTTATTTTCTCTATTCATTTAAATCACTGCCCATGCACCCCAAACCTGTTCCTTTAGAAATACTAAGGATTAAATTTCTGCAACATCCTTTCAGCCATTTGCTTCTTTTCCAGTCTTTCAACTTCAACCCATACAGTATAGTGCAGAGCACAGACCGAAGTCAGATTTCCCTGGTTCAGATCCCAGCTCCAGAAACTGACTGGCTTTGGATGAGTTCCCAAACCTGTGAGCCTCACTTTCCTCATGGCTAAAGCCAGAACGATTATGTTTTTACCTCATAAGCCTGCTGTCAGAACTAAAGTGAGGTACTATGTGTAAAGTGCTTGACACACAATAACTGCCCAATAAATATGAGTAGCATTATTGTCATTTCCACTCTATTTCAAGCCTAATCATTACCTTTTGCCCAGATTCCTGCAATAATATCCCAAACTGGCCTGGCTACACTTAGTCTCTCTTAACCAACCGCTACGCTAGCCACTGCTCTCACAATACGCACATAATGCATCAGAGGGACAGCCTGTGTCACATTTTGACAAGAGCTGTTAAGATATACAAAGAAATGTAACAAGGTGTATTTGTAATAGGAAATAATTTTATATCACTAAACTAAGTAGTATAGAAAGGTGAACAATAATCGAATCGATAAGGCTGAAACTATAAACATACTAGAAATTCAAGAATTTCAAACTCACAACTTAAGTAAGGAAGAGTGCTGCAGGAAGTTCGGCACCTACCATTTCCCTAAGCCATTTAACCGGAACAGACCAGTTAAAAACAAATTCAGTCACATTATTGCTTAAATGGGTTAAATTCTTTTCCTTCTGCAATTTACTCAAAGTAGCTAGAGTATATGTTTACTGCTAGAAATTCATCTAAATAAACTTTTTCTTCATTTGATCAAAATTGTAGCTGTACTCTTTCACAAAATAAACTAAGACTTTGGCTATTTGGATATTTTTAGGGCAAACAGAAGAATATTATTCAAAGCTATTGATATAAGACTTCAAATTAAATACTCCATATCTGCCTTCTAGGAGTTAACAATGTTAAATGCTTTATTTTTTACAGTTGAATTACTTCATTCTTTAAATAACTTTTCCAACATATGGTTCTGAAACTAGTTTTTAGATGTCAAATTTAGTTTGGTAGTTAAGACAAAACAAAACCCTGTGTGTCATTGTTAAAAGAGATTTTTAATAAATCACACTTGAAAACTTTTAAAATAAAAGTTTCAGCTGGGTGTGGTTATACTTGGTTGTTAACTCTGAAATGTCTACTCACCTTTTTAGCATAAATGTAGCAAATGAATCAATAATTAAAATCGATTCTATTAAAGCTATAAATTTATGTATTAAAAGACGATTAATAAAAGAAGTGTGCAAGCACAGCATTTTGGGGGTATAACTATTATTTTAAGATAGGTTCTCACTAAATAGCCTAGACTAGACTTGAACTTGCACTTCTGTGGCTACATGTCAGGCTTCATTCTTAATAATATAATAATTTCTTGTTATAAAATCACTTTTTAAAAAAATTAATTCTTTTTTAATTTTATTATTTATTTATTTATTTATTTATTCATTCATTCATTCATTCATTCATTCATTTATTTACTTTTTGAGACAGGGTCTCACTCTGTAGTTTAGGCTAGCTTTGAACTCATTATGAGGATCAGGCCAGCCTTAAACCTACTGAAATCCTGGTTTAGCCTCCCAAGTGCGGGCACTACAGGGGTGCACCACAATGCCTAGCTCTCAAAGTCACTTTCTTCCTTTTTGTTTTTTTGTTTGGTAGGTTGGTTGGCTGCTTTGAGACAAAGCCTCACTATGAAGTTCAGGACGGCCCTGAACTCCTTATATATAGCCCAGGCTGGCCTCAAACTCATTGCCATCCTCTTGCCTCAGCCTTCTGAGTCAAATTCACTTTCTTAAAAGTCTCCTAAACTTGGTTTTATCCAAATTTGTATACGACCTTCTCATCTATTCCAAATGTTGCCAAGACAAATGCAACTAAGTACCTACCATATTCACTATATTCACGTAAAACATCTAAAAGTGAATTAAGAACTGTCCAACCATTTAAAAAAAAGTTATGTGCACATGTATTATGTGCACATTTTTTACACTTCCAGATTAAAGGTTACTCTAAAGAATGGTGCAGAGTAAAAAGCAAAGACTCATGAAGATCTGAAGCAGTATGTAGTATATACAAAGGGTCAGTTGTTTAATCATGGGCAAAATAATCTCTCAGCCTGTTTCTTCATCTGCAAAACAAAGAATAAATGACCTATGTATTTAGAATTCTGAGTACATAACAGGCATGTCCCACCTTCACTAATATAATGTTTGCAGGCGGACCTCAAATGAAAACGATCTCCACCATTTACTAACAGTGCCACAGTGGGAATGTTGTTTAACTGCAATTCTCCTTCTGTTTAAATGAGGCACACACTACCCACATAGCTGAGCTGTGAATCCCAAATGTGCAACTTAATACAAAGCATCTACCATAGTGCCTGACAAGTAGGATTCCACTGATACTATGCTTCTTTCACCTCCTTTCTTCTCAAGTGTGTTCAATGTGTGATTATCAAGTGGTCCAGACTCTGGCCTGACACATATCCAGAAAGTAGGCCATTTTCCAGTTGGAAGTCTTTGTGAATACACAGCAAAATTCTGACACCTGTATTATAGGTATCCTCTGTTTCAAGTGGAAAGAAAATGTTTTTCTCATTCTCAGCCTTCCATTTCGTACATACTTTTCCACATAGGTTACTATATCAATTTCAATCCTTTCTACATAGTCTTCATTTACCCTCCAAATGGATATTGTATTTAGTTTGCTACTTAAATTAAAAACCAAAATATATTATTTACATTGCTTTTCTCTGTCAAAAACTTTAAAAAACAGTAATACAGTGCTCCCTATGTTATACTCTAGATTTTTAATTCCAACGAAATCTTTAAAATGTAAGTTATTTCAAATGGATTAAATTTATCCCCCATACTAGTACAATATCAAAGCATGAAAATTTGAAATAAGATTAAGGCTGTCATAAACATAAAATTACACCCAAGGAAAGTTTCTCCCAAAACTAACTCAAATAATTTTCCAAACCCTGAAAGTCACACAAGTTTGGAAACACTGAGCTGTGTATATGTTTAAAGAGCAAATCTGAATTAAACTATTCACTCACGTCTTCACCATCCCCGTCCAAAACAAAAACCTGTATTTAACATCCACAGAAAGGTTTGTAAACACTAAGTAACTTCTCAATAAATATTTTATGTATCCAAAGTTTATTAGCTAAGAAAAAGAAATCTTGCAAAATTACTCTTGAAAGTCATCAGACTAAAGTACAGGAGGATCTTCCAACGGAAAGCCAGCTCTCTTAATTTTTTAAGCATTCCACAACATGGGCTCCGACAGCAACAGCTAAGGAATTACAAGAGGCCCTTTTCCTGTTATTCCGCAAAGCCTGGGTCATGGAAGGAGTGTTTAATTATCACTGTCTTAACAGAACTTCTGTGTCAATAGCACACGCCCTTAAAAAACGCTTCTAAAAATTTTTCCCAAAGGAGGATGTTTTTGTTTCACTTAATTTATCAAGTCAAAATACATGTGGAGAGAGAAATACGCCTCACTGATAATACAAAATGAAAATAGCATCCTATATTCAGCAAACTAAACACCGATTGTAATAAATGGTTTCTAACAACCTGAAATGTGTACGGATGGCTGACACAGGCGCAAAGAATGACAACACAAATTAATACTGCCCTTCGACACGGCTACTTTCCATCTGATAGACTGGGAACAGCAACCACCATTACAAATGTCAGAATCCACACAGCACTATGCACTGTCCACCGGCAACCAACAATAAAGAAACAACTCAGATTTCTTGGTATTATGACCGAATACCAATTATGACCCAAGGGGAAATGTATGCAGAATAGTGAGGAAAACACCACAAATTAAAACCACTCTGTAAAAACATGACAAATTCCTCACAGAATAAAAAAAGAACCCTTCTGCCATCCAACAAAAGGTATCTGGCCAAATTCACCCTGACCACGCGCGGGGGAGGGGGGTCTTCACTGATGCCCCAACCTGCTTTCTTTTATTTCTGCTTTCTATCCTCTCGTCCTAGTCTCCTTTCATCTCCCCGAACCAGTACGGGAAGACATGCAGGGAGGGGGATTTGAGAATCAGGAAACAAAAACCGGGATGTGGACACCATCTGGAGGAAGAGGGCAAGGAGACCCACCGCTTACCTGTCCCAAAGGCTTTGGCCACCAGCCAGGCCAGATTGCAGGCGATTTTGGCCCTGGAGAAATCATAGTGGTCGAAGGGCTTGATGGCCGGCACGATGAAGGTTTTTCTCATCTCCCTGGGGTCCGCAGCATCCCCCATCTTTCACGGCGGCTCCTCGGGATTCTGGGCTCTAACCTTCACATGCTGCGGCCTCGCCGTGGGGAGGGCCGGAGAGGCGAGCTCCCAGCATCGGGGCCGGGCGAGGCCGCCGGGCGCCCGCCGACCGACCGAGCGGGCAGCAGCTCAGCAGCGCGCGCCGCGAGCCCGCCGCCTCCCGCGGGACCTGCTGCCCCCGGGTACAGGAATGTGGCGGCGCCGTGTCCGCGCGTCCGTCTGTCCCTCCGTCCGTCCGCCCCGCGAGCGCGCGTGTGAGCGAGGCCGCCTCCCCTTTGTCTCGGTTTAGTCACACGGGCTTGGGGGAGGGTGGAGGCTGGAAGGGCCCGGAATTTTAAGGCGCGCGGGAGGGGGGAGTCTTTAACAATCACGTTGTGGAAAATGTCCCCGCCATGGCGATGCCCGCACGCCCAGCCTCCCTCCCCTCGCCCGCCTCGCCTCGGAGCCGGGGACGCCCTCGGGCCGCGCGCGGGTGGGCGGAGGGACGCGCAGGGCGCGGGGCGCGCGCGAGGCCGGGTGACCCACCCAGCACAGCAGGGCAGGCGGCCGCGGGGGACCAAGCCGGGGAAAATGTCAAAATCACTGCGGCGCCCAGGCCGCCGCCGGCCCGTCCCCGCCTCTGCGCTCCCCTCACGTCGCCGCCTCCTCCTCTCCTCCTCTGGCCGCCGTCGCCTCCCCGCTCTTCCTCCCTGCAGACGGCAAAGGCGGTGGCCTGGCAGAGGCCGCAAATCTCAAGCTTTTGGAGCCTGCCTTCCCCTGAATTTTTTTTTTTTTTTTTGCCGCCCCCCCTCCCGTTGACGCCCCGCTGGGTTGTTCCCTCCCTCAGCCACCGCCGCTGCCGCCGCCGCCGCCGCCGCCGCTGCGGTTTTCCGGCTGCGGCACTAGATGGAGAGCAGATGCGGAGACTGAGCATGCGCAAAGAGCCGGCGCGGCCCCCGCCCTTGCTCTCCTCGCCTCCACCTTCAACAGCCCGGCCCGCGCACTGAGCATGCGCAGTCTCTCCTGGCCAGCTCCAGGGCTCCTTGCGGTTGCCTCTTAATCATCGCTTAGGAGTGAGTGCTTGCTTAGTGGGAATCCTCTGTGTCTCTGGCTTGGGCTGCTGCTGTTTGCGCTGCGAACGAGAGAAGGAAAGGAAGGGACAAAGACCTAGCAATGAGCTTTATATTCTGGTCACACAGTGGTTCAACCAAGAAAACGGATCCTTATTTAAAATGTTTATTATGGGACATAAATGGTGCTACGAATTTGACCTGCACGAACCTGTTTAGACCTCACAAGTCTTACCTCAGGCTGATCATGAAATGACAAAGAGGTGAATTAAGTCACCCATGAACCTTAACCAGGATTGAAGATCATGGCTAAAGACTCAGAACTTATGTTTAATTTCGTGATACTAAGATACCTTCTTAACTTAATGGTCCCCACTTAAACTTTCTAAGACACAGGGCTGTATCGACAAGTGCCACTCTGGTCCCTCAGAAAAAGAACACAAACCCTTTCACAAAGCAAACCAACATCCGTTATGATGGGCATTTACAAAACTTCATAGCTAAATTTTGTTGAATCCCTCTCCATCTTCCCAAATGGGCATGCTTTCTCAGACCTCTGTGTCCATGTTCAGTATGGCCCCTCTGTTGACTCGGTTTACCCCTTCTCTGCCTTCAATCCTCTTCACAGTAGTCAGTCCCTCTAGGAAGCCTTCCTTGATTGCTTCTGACGATTTCCTGGTGCAGTCTGTCGTAGAGGTGCTACCCCATTGCTCCTGGAGCTTTCTGTTCTTACTTACGCTGTAACACTTGTATGGTTTAGGCCAGTTGTTTCTCACTGATGACATAATGGCGGGGTTTATACCTCCAGCACCTATATGGCACCCAGCCTATAACAGTTGTTCAATTAATGTTTAGCTACAAAGGATGAGTGTTGTAGTAATCCATGCGTGCTGAGCTTACTTAACTAATTCTTCATTTCTTTTTTTAACACACTAATCTGAATTATAAACTGTATGCTCTTCCGATGTTAGAAGAAAACTAAGGCTCAGATAAAAATTTACATTACCCCATATTGTCCAACTAGCTCAGACACGCCCCTGATTTGAACACACACCTATCTTATCCAGAGCCTATACTTTGTACTACTAGGTCCTCTCTATTATAATCATCAGCCCTTAAGACAGAAGCAAGATAATGAAGCATGAGGGGAGGGACTCTGGACCCTATCTAAAACAACAGCTCCTGCAGGAAGCCTGCCCTTCTTGATCCCTGCAAACCCTCCTCTCTGATCTTGCTAAGGTGCTACAGATAAGCTTTCAACCTGGAACTAGAAAAGAATGTCAGTAAAATAATACTATATCTCAGAGTTGTCTGTGGCAGGTATAATTTCTTCAGTAATTGAATATTAGTCAACTTTTTCTCATGGGCAAGGCCCTTTTGCTAGATCATGTGGCAATAATAAAATCAACATGTAGATAATAGCTCTTGAAGTATGTTCATATAACTAATTTCCATATCCATATCTACAGTCTTATTATCCTAGAGATTAGTGGCCAAGATTGTATGATTGAATTTGAGACTGGTTTCAAATTCAAGGACAGGTCTTCTGATTCCACTCATCAAGCACCCATCCCTGTGCCTGCTTCCCAAATTATAGAGTCCCCAAATTATAGAGTCCAACATATATACAAGTTAACAATAGCACAATATAAAAGTACAAAGAGAACATACAGATGGAGGGATTGGGAAAATTTCTTGAAGACTTCTGTTTAATGTCCTTAAATCCAATTTGCACTTAGCTGTAGAGCACACAAAGCTGGTAAAAGAAACCTATACTCTAGAAAAGCTGAAGAACAATACTGAAGTAATTTGCCAGTCAGCATAATAATCCTCAAGCAAAAAGATTGTCAAAGCAGAAAATGATGCCTACTGACCTTTGTGCTGAGTATGACCTAGCATGGTGCTTTGCTTAGAGTGAGTGCAGAGTAAATGCTTGTTGAATTTCATTGAAAACTATTTCAACCTAAATAAATAAAACAAGGAAGCGAAGGAAATAAAGACAGTTGTTTCAACTTGTCTCTTGATTCAGTTGTGATGTGTCAGTAGGGATGGCATTTCTATAACTCCAATTGAGTCAGAGTGTGTTTAGGAATGGGGAAAAAAATGCCTAAACAATGAGCAGCTTTTACTCTGAGGGAGGCTGTGAAACAACTCGGGGGTCATTGTAGGAGGCTATTATTAACCGGGAAACACCCTGAGTACAAAAGAAGAAGGATTCATTTTCAGGGAGACAGACACTGTAATAAGGTGTTCTTTGTGACACCTTGAGAATGATTCTTTTAAAAACTGGAAATCTCTGTAGACTATCACTGTCACAAAGAAGCACTCTCTACTGCCTCCTTAAGATAGCCGACTTTGTTCAAAACAAAAACTGTGATTCTTTGGACCTGAGTGTCCAGCTACATGGCCTAGAGTCTCAGTCCATTTGGCAACAGCTACACTTGCTCCACTGCCTAACTCTCTCTGTTTGAAATGTTTCACTCCTCTTTTCTGGAAACACCAAAATACCAAGCAGAATTCCTTCCCTATGGCCATTTTCTATTGCTCTTTGGATAGATTCATATATTTATTAATTCACTTATCCTCCAGGATTGATCGAGCACCCAATGCTGAGGATGCCATGTTGAATGAGTGTTATGATTTGGATTTTAAATGTCCCCCTGAACCTCACATGTTGAAGGCTTAGTCCCCAGCCAAGCTATATTAGTACTATTGAGAGACTGTGGAATCTTTGGAAGGTGATGAAACCTTTTCAGGTGGGCGTACCTGGAAGAAGTTGGGGCATGGGAATGTGTCCTCGAAAGATATTTGGGGGTCCTGACCCCTTCTTCTTCACTTCCCAGCCACCATGAGGTGAGTAGCTTTGCTCCATTCCAATGGTACCTTGGTTCATGAATGCTTTTGTTTGCAAACAGTTTGGTTTGCAAACAGAAATATTTGGCAAAATTTTGTTTTTGTTTGCAAACTCTGCATTGGGTGATAAACATGACCACAGCTACCTTTCCCACACAAACTCAAGCATGGCCATGTTTTCTAAAATCATATAACAAGTTAAGTTTGTGAACCAAGGTACCACTGTATGTATTCCCTGTCATGATGTTCTACCCAGCAGATACCAAAGTGATGGGCCCAAGTAACCGTAGACTGAACCCTCTGAATCTATGAGCCTAAATAGATCTTTCCTTCATTTAAGTTGATTTTCTCGGATATTTTGTTGCAGTCACAGAAAGCTGACTAATACAATAGTACAGCTGAAGAACCAAGTTCTTAGAAACTTAGAGCCTCTGTGGCCTGAGAGGCCCAGCTTTCTTTCATTCCTATGGCTGTATCTCCAGTGATTTAGAAGCCTTGATACTGCACATGTGTACTCCCTCAAAAGAAGAAAAAACTAAGCCAGGAAGCACTCATATTAATTCTTTTAAATAGGATTATATGTATCCATACACTACCATTCACTTTCAACTATTTACCTAAAAGTTACTAAAGCTTACTGAGTATTTACTATGTACAAGGCTGTGTTCTATATACATTATTTTACTTAATCCTCATCCCAGCCCTGTGATTTTCCTCATTTGGTGGATGGAGAAACCAGAGGGCAGAGAAGTTAAGCAAAGACCTTGTTATTTTGAAACTCAAGGACTTAGAATAAGTGAACTTTGTATCAACCAGGTTAAGAATGGGGACTGGTGGGGCTGGGGATTTAGCTCAGCAGCGTGAGCGCCTGCCTTGCAAGCCCATGGTCATGAGTTTGATCCCCCATACCAAAAAAAAAAAAAAAAAAGAATGGGGACTGGGAATCTAACTTAGTAGCACAGTGTACATTTAATATGCCACAAAGCTCTGGCTTTAATCCCTAGCACAAAAACAAACAAACAAACAAAAAGATCTCAGGGCAGCAAGTGGGGGAGTGGTTAGTTAACTAACAACAATGGGAGCTTAGTTAGCTGGAACCTCACACTGTCAAATAAACTATTATGAGATAGAAGAGTCTGTGCTGTGTATCTGACAATCTGTCATTTCTAGGCACAGTGTGACTTTCATCTGAAGAGTGAACAGATTTTTATGAGTTACCTCATCAACCTTCACAACAATTCCTGCAAAGCCTGTGTGGTTTGATGCCAAAATGTTCCTGGAACTGCTAAAACATTGAAAGGCGACATAAATTCTTAAAGTCACACGAGAGTCAGTGCCTACACTGAACGACAAAACTGGCCCTCTCCCAGATCTCTAAAACATTTTCCTTTATATATTTCCTGCTCAAATGAAACTTCTTTAGCTTCCAAGAATGGGTAAAGCTTCCATTGCTTTTAAACAACATTGAAGGCAGGTAGGGGTGTCAGGAGGTAATAGAAAGAGCTCTAGGCTAGGAATAAAGACTCTAGATAGTGCTATTCTTTGTTTCTGCCATGGGATTTTGAAGTTCTCTACTCTAAGATTTCCACTGATGTAAACTGAGGAGGAACTGGCAACTTCTGAGATACTTCCAATGCCAACAGTCTGTAACAGGAAGATAGCATCTATATATTTTACCAGATTGTAACTGACATTTAAGTCAGTCAGGGGCCTACATTCAGGATTTGAATGTTTACAATAGGGATTACTTTTTTATTTCCAGAAATGCCTTAGGATAGGGATTGTACAGAAAGGCTAGGAGAGGTCTACAACGCAGGAAATTAAATCCTTCAGTGAAGGCAGAGACCAAATCAAAAAAGGAAGGACTCTAGATAGAGGAGCATAGATGCAGCTCTGTGCTGGTAAATGTGGAGGTCCTTAACATGCTGACAAAGTCTATATCAGCCAAATAGGGCAGGGTTTAGACTATCACTTGGTCAAGAATGAAGACTTTGCTCTTTTTTATTAACTTAATGGAACCAATTCAAAGGTGTACCAGTATGAAAGCAGGCCAATCAAACAAATGCAGGAATCTTTTTCATCACACATAAACATCTCCCAACATCATGTGATGAAGTAAAAAGAGGGAGATGCAGAGCAGTATGTCTTAGTACGGCATTTGATATATATATAGGATACTGTCTTAGGTCACTTTTCTCACCACTGGGATAAAATACCCAATTGAATACTGGGGTAAAATATACAATTGAAAGGGAAAGGTTTATTTTGTCTCACAGTTTTTAGAGGTTTCAGTCCATAGTTGGCAGTGTCTAAAGGACGGCAGCGTGGCAAAGACATGACTTGTGTGGCATGGTGTGAAGGTAGGAATGCAGAAGATATGAACCCTTGCAGGTCACACCCACAATGACTCACTTCTTCCAACCAGATCCCACCTCTTGATACTAAGTTGGCTAACAGTGGACTAAGCCTTTGATGATTATCACTGGCTCATGATCCAGTCACCTCCCAAAAGCCTCATCTATGCGCACATGAGGCTTTGGGCCAGAGGGATATCCAGATAGAGACCACAACAGATACACGAGGAACTACCTCAGTAGATGAGAGAAGATACCTTGGTTAAAAATGTAAGTATAGGAGCTCCAGGAATACAATCAATTAGCGTGTGGTTCTTATAAAAATACAGATATATGCATGCTTTTGATTACTGTTTTTATTTATTTAAAATATAAATAATAACTTCTTTAAACTGCCATTTTCTCTCTTGCTGGGACTGTTGCTTCTGCTCTCACTACACTGTCATTGTACAGTGCTTTGTGACTCAGGCTCCTGCTCCTCTGGCCTCCATGGCATGTAGTACTTACGAGTAACCTACTGTTCTGAATGTTGTCTTTTTTCTTGGGTTCCATGGCCCTCCTTTAACCGCCTGGCTCACTCTCCTTCTTCAAATTCTTTTTCGGCTTCCCTTCTAGCTCATTTGTTTGCTCGCCTATTCCAACAGAGAAAGTACTCAATGCTCAGTATTGTTCCCTCCCTTCTATTCTACCATTGGCATCACAAGGACCTCTTCTTGGCTTCAGTGCTCATCTCCCATGAGTTCAATGCCCTGATCTGTGTTTCAACCCCTGATTCTTCTCATAAGTAATCATGTCTGTTGAACAGTTTTATCTAAATATAGTCATACAGTGTCTAGATTCTAACCCTAGGATTTCAAATCCAACAGTTCAAAACACATGAAATTTCCATCTCTCCTAGCCTCTAGTCCCAAACTGTGAAATTCTGCTGATACCATTCTCACTTAAAATATGACATCCTTGAGCCCTCTGTCTCCCACCCTACTCCATCCACAAAATTCAAATATCTCTCACTTTCTTTTATTCTTTTCCATTCCCCCAAATTTCTCATTTTCTCTCATTCACTCCCACTCAGTTTCTCTCTTTCGGACTTACAGGTTAATATGTTAATCTTCTTAAACCTGAATGTTGATAATTCAACAAACTCACAGCCAGCAAACTTTAGTGATCTCAGACTATCAGCCAGATACTGTACTGGACCTTCCACATTGCTGCCTAGCATCTAATCATAAAAGAACTAGTGAGTTAGATACTGACTCATTTTATAGATGACTGAAGACTCAGAGAAATTAAGGAAATTCCTCAAGGACTCATGAGAAAGAGCAGAACTGACACTCAAACTTATGGCTCCCAATTCTACCAAGAATCTTTTTTAACTCCTACTCCTTTGGTTCCCTACCAGACATAGTCTAAACATTCACCTTGGATGAAGACCCTCTGCAAAAAGGCCTATATACACTCGAATTTCCCCAGTACTCCTGTACTAACCATGCTTCTGTCTTTGAACACATTTAACCCTTTCTAAGGTTTTTTTGTTTGGCTAATTTTTTAAATCTCTCATGTAGTAGAGCCCTTTGAGAGCCAACATGAGCCGCTGAAATCCTCTCATCTTTCAATAGTGACCTTCAGTGCCACCTCTTCCTTGAAGTTTTCCCTGTCTCATCCATGGCTTCCTTTCCTATTTGTGCTCTCTTAAAGTATATTTGGGCTTAATTTATAATTCTTTCTATGCTCTATAGGAAAGAGGCGGTTTTATTCTGCATCACACTAGTCAGCAGTGTCAAATATACAAAAGACCACAGGAAATATTTATTGAATACATAAAAGAATCAGTGAATTAACAGGAAACTACAACAACAACAAAATACAAATTAGCTAACATGCTAGGGCCATGGAGTAGATCAATATAAATTAACTAATTTATATGGGAATTAAAAATGAATGATTTACAGTGGTTTCTAAATGTAGTCTAATATTTTATTAGAATTTATTCTAAAAAAATGATTTTTTTCATAGAACTATTTTTCCTCTGAAGAATTGTTTTTATGTTATGTGATTATTTACTTCCTTTTAAAATTTTTTTTGCCTGTTAAAATGCCCCTTTTCTTAGGCATTATTGATAGTAATAGATGATGGTTGAACTTTAGTATATCCTCATTTGGTAAATTGCAAAATTTTGTGACCCTATAATCTTTCCTCACCAATTTATTCACACATTTGAGAAATTTGATCACTTTGTGAAGACCCAAAGTCTGGAAGCCATTACTCTGATTAACTGAAACTAAGTGAGGTAATCTTGATTAGTTTCTTAAAATAGGGTCCTAATACCATTCACTCAAAGCAAAATTTTATTATTTTTGCATATCATATTTGCTATGGAACCGTTATTGCTGTAGTTTCAAACATGTTGGCATTTAAACAAGTCAGGGAATAGGGGCTAGATTTTCCTTCTTTGTAGACTCTAAATTATAAATTTCCCTTAAAGCATTAGTTAGGAGCTGTGTTTAAACTATTGTGAACCTCTTTTAAAATAGATTTATAACCATCAGTGGATCATAAGAAATGGTGATTTTATTCCTTTCTGTGTGACCTATAGACAGCTAGAAAATTATACATTACTTTTTGTGACATTTGATTTTTTTTTAGTTAGGATACCAGAAGGATTTTGAATATGTGATTTTGATCAACAAGAACAAAACATGGGGCTTCCTTCTGATTTCATTTTCTCATCTGTTCTTCATCTTCCTCCTAATTTTCTAGGTCAGAGAAATATAACTTCCTGTTTAGTTTCTTATATTGTTTATTTGAAAATTCCAGAGAAAACTGGAAGAGGAAAACTATACCATGATATTGAAAATTCAAAAAGGACAGGGATTGCTATATTCAAAATGATATTCTTTACAGAATTTAGATAACTTGGTGGTGTTTTTTCCATATGAGAAATATTTTACTTTTAGGTTATTCAAAATGGAATTTGGAGTTGGAAAGAAAACAGCCAAAGGCCTAGTGGGTCAAAAATGTGCTGAGATCGTCTTTCACATTTCCAAACTAGAAAGTTTCTTTAAAAATAGAAGAAATCCTTTAGTGCTTTCATTAATTCATTTTACATCTGCTTACACTCATTTCTTACCATGTTCAAAAATATTTCTTTACTACATTAAGTAAACATAATTCAGAGTTATATCAACCACTTATTAATAAAAACTGGGACATTTATGTTTACATAAAAATAGCACTGAAAGTCTAAAAATTTCCTGAATGTGTGCAAAAAGCAAACCATTATCTCCTCACCAAGTCTTGTGTGAGTATCTTAATGTCCACATACAGGGGTTAGTCCAAGCAGGGGATATTTGTGTATATCATTTAACTTTTTATTTTGCTCAAAATGAATTTTATGCTGTTTACCTCTCGTGAGCCACTCAGCTGCCCCAATTAGCTTTTTATAGTAAGGATAGGAATAGGAGATGTAGAAAGAGGTGTGAGGCAGGGTTGGACAGGAGCTAGTGTAGCAATAGCCAGTATCCAAATCTTGGCCAATTAAGTATGTTATTTTTTCATAGAAAGAGGTAAAAAAGTGTAAATAAGGGATTATCAAAATATGTTATATAATTGAATTTTTAAAATGCATTAAATTTAAAGCTACCTCACCATTAACCCTCCTCAGAATACTCTCCCTCACTTCAAACACACTTATCCTGTTCTTTTTTCCACTTTTCAAAGCAGTTACGAAAGTCTTGTTTTACGTCTTTACAAGGTGGGATTAATATGGTGAGCGTGGCTGCTATATAACATCCAGTGGAAAGGCAGGCTCATACAAAGACTACGGTGTATCCTCACCCATGGTTTACCAGATCTGATGTGCACCTTCTGGCTCTTTCCCAAAATCAAAATTATCATGAAACATAAATGTTTTGAAGCAATTCAGGACATCCAAGCAGCCATAGCAGAGTATCTAAAGACACTCAAGAAAGAAGACTTCCAGAACTGCTTCAGAAAATAGCAAGAATGATGGGAAATAGCAAGAATGATGGGATGCTGAAGAGAGGAGGAATACCTCAGGGGGAATAATGGCAGTGTGTCTTTTACTGTGGTAAATTTTTGAAAATGTAAACATTCATTGTATCTTTCAATCATACCTTTTGTAACAGAAAATGTCCCTAGCCAGTATACTTCATTACCTTAGTTGCCCACATAATTGTTCCTGTTGCAGTTCCAGTGGCTTCTGCCTCCTAGAAAGGGCTGGTCACTGTAATGCATATTGTAAGAGCCAATCAAAGACAGCCAAGTATTCTACCTCTGTACTTCCCCACTGCAACCTCATAAAAATCTTCCTTGCTGAACTTTTGGGACACGATATTTTGAGAATGATGCTGATGAGTGCCTGTTGACATAAATAAATCTGCCTTCAAATCCTGGGTGTCATTTTGGTGTTTCTGTTTGCCACTGAATCTGGTGCATTGGCTGGGAAGACTGACCATCCTGACCTCTTTGGTCACCAGTCATGGCCCTCACAAACAGAGCAAGAACCTCTCCAAGTCCCAATGGGAAGGTGCACCCTCGAGATTTCTTGAGTCCCCTCAGAGGTCTGGAGGAGGATTCCTGGCTCCCAGCTTGAGTGGCTCACACTGGACCCCCAGAGGGAGGAGGACAGTCTATCTGTCTGTATGTCTGTCAATCTGCCTGCCTCCCTGATTCTGGTAAAATCCCTGGGGGTACCCCAGTTAATCTGTCAGTCCTGCTCAGTTCAAACAGAATAAGAGATTGATCGCCTCTCATTAGTCAGGACCGCCCTCAAGGGAAGGGTGTTGGAATGTTTAACCTCTGAGTGCCTGTTGAGTGAATGTGTGAGTGACTGGACTGGGAAACACAGGCAATAGGCTGATCCATCTGTACACCAAGATTGGGAAGCACTGTCATGGTGGCTGATTGGGTCCTCACCTGTGGTTCCGTGGTGATGGACACATGGTATAACAGAAGCCTCACACCCTCCTTAACTAAATTGCACCTAAGTCCTTGAGACGTTCACAGCCAGGCAGATGTCCAAATGGTCTCTCTCTGAGGGGAACCCACCCTTTGTTATGCCCTTGTTCAAGGGTACACAGTTCACATATAGGAAGTCAGAGATGGGAATTAGTCAAAACCCACAGTCCCTGACTGCAGGGAAAAAAGGGTTTTGACAGAGCTAAAAATGAAACCAAACCACTCTTTGCATCTCAAAGGAAAAAGAAAAAAGGAAGCAGAGGCCCATTCTTCTTGAGATTTTCACCTTGGCTCCTTGTCAGCTGCCACAGTTGCTATCAACACCTATAGCTTCACTCCCTGCTCCTGACTCCTCTACTTCCAGCCAATTAAACTGGTTCCAGTTAACTATTGCCTGCATTTGGTCATAGACACCTTCCTCCCGAACCTGCTGCTTCATGGCTGTGCCTATCCTGGTCAGAGGGCCTCATCTGACTCCTACCTGAGCAGCAATTCCTTCTGAGTTTCATATTTTTTTCTTTTTTCTTTATTATTTTGAAGGTAGTAAAATACAACAGAACAAGACAGAACAAAGCCAACTGAGACAGCGCAGTGAAATTGATACAGAATGTCACAGCAGGTTACCAGGATAACAGTAATAGGTACCATAGTATACCTCCTTATCTTCACAATAGTAGTCCTTTCAATCAGGTATAGCAAAATCAAACCAAATACAGAACATGACAGAACTTATCAAAACAGAATATTGAATAGAGCAATACAACTAATCAGAACAAAGCAAAACAGTGATAACAATATTTGCCTTCAAAGAGATGGTTGTCGGTGTCGCGTTCCCGGCCGGCAGGAAGACACACGACAAGATGTAAATGGTGATCGGACGTCTTTATTTCGTTCCCCTTCCCGGGACCGCTGAGAGCTCTCCCCAGCACAGGTCTCTACCCTGCGCTGCTTCCGTACTTCTTCTTCCGCACAGGGAAGGGCACTTGCTTATATTTAGTCAGGTATCCAATCACAC
>PVJX010009782.1:0-59692 GCA_004027295.1 Dolichotis patagonum
CGCCTTTGAATGGTGCGAATCGGGTATTCTGTTCCAATGGTGAGCAAAGACAGGCCTGGGCTCCCGCTGTGCCCAGTTCAGGGGACTCACAGACGGCCACAGGTGACACTGGTCAGACAGAGGGAAGTGGGAGTGGTGCAGAGGGACAGACGCTGACGGAAGGGTGCCCAGAGGAGAGCTGTGTGCGCCAGCCCCAGCACACGGGCTGTGCAAGCTGACTTTGCCCCTTGTGTCACACAGTGTCCACACCTAGGACACATGCACACCTGTAATTCCAGCACCCTGGGACGCTGAGGCAGGCTGATAAGAAGTTCAAAACCAGTGAGGGCAACTTAGCGAGTCCATGAGAGCCTGTCTCAAAACAAAAGCACGGGAGGGCTGGGGAGCCCAGCTCGGTGCACAAGCCCTGGATCTGATCCCCAGGACGGAAAACAACAAAACAACGAAACCAGCAGCCACGCTGGGCACCCAGGAGGTGTGCAATGAAGACGCGGCTGGGAGGTGGGTGAGGCGGGGGCCTGCAGGCCTCAGGCGGGTGTGGGGCTCTGGTTTGAGAGGAAGGACGCGGAGGGTTGCAGGACACCATGGAACGGCTGCCTCGGGCCTCAGATGCGATCTCAGTCACTGAAGGAGAGAGGAGCCGAGAGGCCTGCCAGGCCCTGCACAGTCCTCTGCCTCAGTGGTCCTGCTCTGCCGGCACTGGGGACAGTCCTCCCCTGCTGGCCTGGCCAGCTACTCCCTCCAGGAGCTTTGGCCTTGGCCAGGAAAGGACACACTTTCAACAGCAACACCCAGAGGGGCCACCAGAGTGCTGCCCTGGCCTGTCCTTCCCGGCCTGGGCAGCAGGTTCTTCCTGGATACCTGTGTGGCCCTCAGGTCACCCAGTCAGCTTCTATGGCTTGAGAACCATGGCCCTGACCAGATATGATGACCAGGCACTGGACACGTGGCCCCAGGAATAGTCATTGCCCTGTCCCTGTCCTCAGGGACCAGGATGGGTGCCCGAGCCTGCAGAATCATTTTGTCCTCCTGGTCAGGAGGCTGGGCAAAAGGATGGGGACGAGGTCCACCCTGTGACAGCTGCCCTGCGTCCTCCTGCTCGTTTCTGCAAACTCATCTGGATGAAGGAGCAGCCCCCAAACAAGGTCCTCAGACCAAGGCCTGCTCCTCATCACCCTATACCTAGGCCCCGACCACAGTCACCCAGCCCCGTGGCCACACCCACATGTAGCCGGTGGCTGTGCTGGCCAGCAGAGACACTAGGCAGGATCTTCCTACCACCTGGACTCTTGCTGCCACCAACTGTCCTTTCCTTGCTCCCCCCTCCTCTTGCCCAGCCCCCCTCCACCAGTACTTCTTATCCTTGTGAATCAAAAACCCTTATGACTCTGACTAGAAGACACTGCCCTTCTATCAGGAAGTGTACTGTCCACGCACCTCTGTCCACACCCAGCCATGTTCACAGCATCCTATGCCCCCGCCCCAGCCTCCTGTGGGTCCCAGCTGAGGACATGGGGTCCACAACTGGCTGCCACACTTGACTCTCTTGATGCCTTCTCTTCTTGCAAGTTCTCTCAAAACCCACCACACTCCACGCCCCAGCCCCCTGCCTTTCCTTGTAGAACGCACTTCTGGGTCAAAGTCACACCTGGACGTTGGCCCTGAAGGAAAACACCTGCAGAGGTCTCCACGGCTGGGAACAGACGGCCAGCTGAGTGTCCAGGGATAGACAGTAGCAGCCCCATGCCTCTCCAAACCCTCTGCACAGTAGCAGGCAGTCACAAAAAGTAACATCTGCGGTGTGTCCATCCCAGCCACAAGTACAACTTCATATTAATAAAGAGGAGGAATAGTGTCTAACTCGAGGAACATGGCGTGGGGGGGAGTGCAGGAAAGGACACGGTCTGAGGGGCAGAACGCACCGCCAGGTATGCTGCACGCTCACCACACACACACACCACGGGGCCAGATTTCAAACGCCACAGCTTACACATGTTCAGCTTTGCGATGCTGGGAAAGCAACAGGGGCTCAGCGCAAGCTGCGCTTTGAATTCTGGTCTCACCAGGTGGTCCAGACTTGGACGCTGGGCGGCAGCAGTGAGCCAGCTAGTCAGCTAGGCAGGTGATCAGGACCCAAGAGACACTTAGCAAGGATGCTGGGGAGATTCCACCTCAACGGCATCCTCCCATCAGGTACTCAGGCTAGGGGCTCCTCAGGACGCAGCCCACCATAAGCCAAGGAGCATCTGTGCACACAGTCACGCACACGAACACAGCCGTGCTCACATCCAGCAGCACACACGCATGTACACAGAGGGTGCAGGACAGGGATGGAACCAGTTGGGAGGAACGCAGGGAGAAATGTAACCAAATGCTGACCACCATTTTCCCTAGGCAGTAAAACCACACATGCGCTTTCCCTCCCTATGCACTTCTTACATTTTCTTAACTTCTTCTCCATTAAAATTAAAAACAAGTCCAGCTTTTCAGCCGAGCACTATTCTCTGGGCAAACAGGAATTGGGCTTGTGGGTATGTTTTTGGCACATTTATGGCTCTTCCTCCTTTTACAATTGTTTTCTTAAATTCCACTTGGAAAATCAGTTAGTAGCAGCGTAGTGAATACTGGGGCCTGCCATGGGGTGGACGCATGAAGATGCCGTGAAAGCGAGAAGCCAGCAGGAGAGGAGCCCGGGTTTGGGCTGTCCCCCTACAGGCACCCGGATGCACCCCATGCCAGGCTCTGTGGCCACACAGGGCACTCACCTTCTCCTGCCCAGGTCAGGCTGCTCCCCACTGCCTGGGTTCTCCACCGGATGCTCAGGGTGTTTCTCGCTGACCGAGTCCAGCAGGGCCAGCAGTTGGGGCTGCGGAGCCGTGGGCATTGCCACGCTCAGGAGGCGGCGCAGTGTGGCGCCGGGCACCATGGTCATCTTGGAGAGGTAAGCCGCCAGCCTCAGCTCCTGCAGGACAACACAGCGGAGCTTAGATCCTGGCCATTGCTAGACGGGGTGGATAATTTTTAATTTATTACATTCTTAAGGCTTTTGCTCTCAGGGCAATAAGTATTTCAGTGGCTCTGTCTGGAAAACGCTCCAAATCTTCAGGGCTGTCCAAAAAGGTCCACGACCTTAGCACCTCATGATATTTTGAAAGGCTTTGTTCACCCCTCCTGAGTGCACTCAACTCATCCCTGGGCAGCCCTGGTGGGTGGCAGCAGAGTGGTCAGTAACACTGTCCTCCGCCTGCTTGGTTTAGGGGAGGCCACACAGCCTGGGGAGCAGGGCACGCTCTGCAGACACCTGGAGCATCTCTAAGCCAGCAGGTGATGAGGGCACTGACCTTAAGGTGGCCACCACTCTGCAGTAAGAGAAAGGACTGGACGGGTCTCAGGGACACTGCGGAGGGAACACAGCCAGTGTCCAAAAGCTGCATGCACCTATCACCGCAGACTGCGCGCAATTTAGAGGCAGAAAACAGACTGAAGCAGTCAGGGGCTGGAGGCAGTGGGGTGGGGATGTCTACGGAGGGGCAGCTCAGGGAGGCCTTTATGGTAGTGGACAGCAAAGAACCTTTTCCTTTTTCTTCTTTTTTTCCTTTGTTCCCCAGTACTAGGGATTGGACTTAGGGACTCTGCACTGAGCCACATCTCCGACCCTTCTAAATCATTTTGAGATAGGGTCTCACTAAGTTCTAAACTTCCTAGGCTGGGCTTGAATCTGCCGTCTTCCTGCCTCAGCCTCCCACAATGCTAGGATTACGGGTTGCAGTACCATGCCCAGACTTTAAAAAAAAGAAAAACATGTTGACCCACAGTTGGCCTAATCCAGGGATGTGAGCTGAGGATATGAAGGGACGTCCGCCCGGGGAGGAGAAAGACCCAGAAGTGCGCTGCCGTCTGCTCACCTGGCTGCACAGGGTCGCAAAAGTATCGGCCTCCATGTTTTCCAGCAAATCTTCCAGCACCGCACTGCTCTGCTGCTCCTCTCTCAGACTAGAATGGAGACAAAGCCCAGGCTCGTGAGTCCTGCTGCACATAGGGGGGCAGCTACAGGAAGTCCCCAAGGTGTTTGAGTAATGAAGTCACAGATCTAAGCTACACGATGTAACATGTATGTACATATAAATTGCACACCTATAAGAGGCAGGACTGACAAACGGAGAATGTTTACATGTTTAAAAAATTTTTAGTGTAAAAACACATTGCCACTAGTTCCCTTCGGAATCCTCCCCTTACTTCAAGCACACTTCTCTCTCACTTCTGCTGCTTCCTGCAGCAGCTCTGGAGGGACTCTTTCCTGCGGGTCTTTCATTGCGCTGTCCTGGCTGCCTCAGTGTCTCCAGCTACTGAACATGTTTCCCTCTCGTGACCATTCTGATTTTGAGGAAGAGCCAGAAATCACACGGTGCCAGACCCAGTGAAGATGAATAAACGTGAGGGCGCCACTATGTTTTTACAAATGTGCCTTTTCACTGGATGGGCAGCAGCCTTCACTGTGTCTCTGCCCACGTCTCACACGGACGCTCAGGATGAGGACTCCAGAGCTGCTTCAGAAGGTGGCACGAAGGATGGGATAAGCATGAACAAAGGAGAGGGGACTGGCGACAACATGTCTTTACTGGGATAAAATTTTCTATTTCTACCATTATATTTTTCCCTTGCCTGTGTATACACAAAAATAACACACACACACACACACACACACACATATCCCAAAGCAAGTGTGTGGAATGCTTCCTGTCTCCACCTCTGCTCCCCAAATAGCTGGCCGCAGAGTTCGTGAGGAGGAAGGTGGCTCAGAGACAAGCTCCGAGGAGCTCTGTGATCCCACCCTGAGAGCTCTGTGCCGCTCGGAAGGGATCTGAGGAGCATTCCCCCTCCCCCAGCTCCTCCCTGCCCTGGGGCTGTAACTTCTTGTGCTGGTGCAGGTAAGGTTGGCAGCCACACCCTGTAAAAAGGCTTTGTCCTCTTCCAAGGATAAGCTATTAACTGCTTTGTCCTGCTTCTGTTCCCTCAGTCCCCAGCCACCCAGATTCTAAAGTCCAACCCCCTCAGCCAAGCACATAAAACTAGACAGCCCCTCCCCGTTCTAACACCCAGCACCATGTGAGTTTGGCCAGGTGGATGTGCATCTAAAATCCGGTAGATAAATCCTCCTTTTCCCGTTGGTCTCTCTGATCTCTTGGATTCTACAGCAGCTCCTCATGGCCAAGACCTGGGGCCTGCACCCCCTGGCCCTGTGCTGTCACTGACCCAGTGCCACAAGGCCATGGTACCAGCTAGCACCTTTCCCCCGGAAGTGGCTGGACTGCCACCCTTCCCTCACCATGCAGAGCTGGCATCTTGGGTCCACCCGCCCCTTCTGCAGGTCCAACCCAAACCTGCCCGGACAAACGCAGCCCTCGAGAGCACAGGAGGCGGAAAGCCCGGCCCCGTCACACCCGCGCCTCGACCACACACTCAGCCCCTCACACGGTTACTCCAGTGGAACCGAATGCACAGTGATGCTGTATTTGCACAGATGTGCACCATCAAATAAATTAAAATAGCCTGTAACCTCATCACCCAGAAATCGTATCCCATAAAGAGAGGTCTGTCTCCTGCCAATTAATTTGTGTATTTTCCAAAATTAACCGCACTGTGTCTACTATACAGCTTGCACTCCATCCTTTCCACATCAATACTGTGTTCGCTGGAGAAAATTAGGGAACTGGAAGAGATTATGTTTTTTCTTAGAGTATTAAGCTCATGGGTAAAGGCTAATCGTCTATTTTAATCGAAAAAGAATGCAAAGAACAAGTCAGAGGTCTGTCTGCTTCCTAATTCTACAAAGGCAGGACACAAACTGCTACACCCGTGGAGAAATCTGAGGAAAGCCCACCGGGAGCCCGTGTCCAGCCCTAGTTTTGATAATACACTGTGATGGTGTGTGATGTTTCCAGGTGGGGAAGCTGGGTAAAGGGCACAGGGGATCTCTCTGCAGTACTTTTACAGCTACTTAGGCGGTCTATAATTATTGAAACATAAAAAGTTTAAACATACTATCAGTTATCTTAAAGAAACAAGTGCAGAAGGGTGTCGGGGAGGAGGACAGCTGGGGTCCCCTGACGCTAGCAGCACTGTCTGAGAATTGAGATGGCTCCTTAGAAGGACGGGTGGAAGCCAGCACCCCGCCCCAGGCCACAGCCCCTCCTACCTCTGCTGATGGCACTCCAGCATCTGCTGGCCCTTGCTCAGGGCCTGCTGCAGGATGGAAGAGATATGCTGTTCAGAATCCGCCTCCCCGGGCTCGTTCAGAACCCCGGGCCCATTGGCTGCCCACTGCTGCCAGCTCGCCAGGGCCCGCTCTTGCTGGGCCACCTCCTGCTGCGACAGGTGTTCCTCCAGCTTCCGCTCCAGCTCCTGGAGCTCCTGCATTGAGAGGGGTGGCACTGAGTCTGGGATATAGGTATGGCGTCTCCTGCAGGCACCAAGGGCTTGCTTGGTTCCCTGTGCAGCTGTGTCCAACTGTGCGCGATGACTGCCATCATCTCTCACACCTGTGCACCTCCACACATGCTGCTCCCTCCAAGGGAGGTGCCCGTACACCTGCCTGGGCATCTGAGTCTCTGTGAAAGTCCAGTTTAGGAAGCCCTCAGTGATGGGCTCTCAAGTCCCTGGGCGCGGTAGACACCCCTCCACATGTGTCATTCACCGCGCTTTGTTTATGCCCCTTTTCAGTCACCTGAACTATGGGCTGTGCCTTCTGGCTGCAGTGTGATCTCCCTGAGGGCAAGACTGAGTCACCTGCTCCCTGTCTGCAGTGTGGCTGGCAGCCAGCACCTGTCACAGGCTTACTGGGCTTACTGCATCTGCCTCTGTCCACCACGGGCAGAAGCCGTGAGGCACGCAGCAGCCACCGTGGGAACTGAACCGACAGGAAGTGCCTGAGGCACTTCCTGTCCTGGGGCTCGCACTACACAGGTGGTGCCAAGCTTGCAATGGCTCCACTATGATTTAGGACTTCGCAGTGGTGTGAAAACAATGCAGGCTCGGTAGAAACGGTTCTCTGAGTTTCAGCTTTGGATCTCTTCCCAGGCTAGAGACACGTAGCACGGTTTTTTCTTAATGATTCTGGACCAAAACAGCATCGCAGGTCTAGGCAGCTGTGTGACCAACAGGGAAAACCTAGTTCTTGGCAGTGTACTGTGTCGCTAAGCTGTGACATTGCACAGATTAGACAAACTCAATGTCACTTCACTCTGTGACAGTTTCGACTCACCGTGGCTTAGTGAGAAGCAACCACATCCTATGAGGTTGGATAGAAACATACACCAAATGGTTCTGTTTTTACAGAAAACTTACACGCTAAAAGACACATTCCAGAACCGCTGCAG
Organism: Dolichotis patagonum; assembly: GCA_004027295.1. Classification (NCBI taxonomy): domain Eukaryota; kingdom Metazoa; phylum Chordata; class Mammalia; order Rodentia; family Caviidae; genus Dolichotis; species Dolichotis patagonum. Next base: position 7,377 of record PVJX010009782.1, read on the forward strand.
AAAGCGCGAGAACAGGTTAAGTGCGTTCGAAGGAAGAAGGGGGTTCTGGGGGAATGTGTGGCAACGTGGCTTTCACTGTAATGGATTTTTAAAGATTTAAACAGTCGCCCTATATTTCAATCGTGCCTCGTAAGGCAGAAAGCATCTTTAGCGGTCTCACTGACCCTTTTGAAGCTGTACTCCCACTTCTCTTGCCTGTGCACCAGGACAGGGAGGCGGAGAGGCTGCAGGTCATTTCCTTGGCGATGCAATTCTTAAGGACAGAACTAGAATCTGAGGCCAGGCCAGCTGGGCCCAGGGTCTGTGCTCTTCACCAGTGGGTGACACTGCCCCTCCTTAGCCAAACACAAGGCTCTGCCTCCGTAGAGCCGCTGAATTCGGTAGTTTTAACACAGGAGCTTGCTGTGTTAAAAAGCAGGGAGGAGGCGCCAGTCCTTGGAGTGCACAAACCCACTTAGCCCGTTATTCACCGGAGAGGCCAGGGCTGTGAGGCCTGGGGATGGGGTGAGCCCATCCTGAGTGGTCCTGGATGGTCCTCATCAGGGCACGGTGATCCTTGATCTTTCTAAATGTGCACAGAACGGCTCACCTTTCTGCAGAGGGACTGAAGCTTGTATTAGACTCTCAACAGTGTCCCAAAGCCCCTCAAGGCTCTGAAACACTACTCAAAACCCAAGACAAAAGGGAAAACACTCAGAGAGATACAGCAGAGGGAGCCTGACACGCAGACCACACACTTGAGGTTTGTCCTCAAAGACTAGGAAAGCACCGAAAGCCTCCGGGCCAGGCTTCTAACGTGCAGAGACCTGGAATTATGAGCATCTCTCAGCGCTGCAGCAGCCGAGTAGGAACATAACCCAGTGTGGTTCCAACAGCAAGTTCTGGCCACCTGTCAGCAGGGAAATTGGTGCTGCACAGAGCTGGCTGTTCTGCAAGCCGCCTGCGAAGCCCGGTTAGGGACAGACACTGGGTGAGCATGTGTCCCGCAGTTTATCATTTGCAGAGGGCAGGTTCCCCTAGCATGTCAGTCTTGGCACCTGACGCTTGCTCCTCTGCCCACATCTGCTGCCACCCAGCACAACTGGAAGTGAAACTCACTTCTGAAATTGCTCTAAAGCTGCCTTCCTCCCTGGGCCCTAGAAGAGGGCAGGAGCTCCGAGGTGTCGTAACTGGCTTATCTTTATTGCAGCAGGCAGCACAAGGCCCAGCTCACGAAAGCAGCAGCAATGAACAGGATGACGAAGAGGAGAAGTTGGAGGCTGAAGAGGAGGAGGAGGTCAGCCCGCACCGACTGGAGGCCTACACTGAGTCAGATTTCACTCTATTTCTACATAAATTACCTCATGTAATCTTTGCAAGACAACCCAAGGTAGGAATTTACTATTATCCCATTTTATAAATAAGGCAGCAGAGGTACAAAGAATAGAAATAGATCTCCTGCAATGTGTGGGGGGCTGGGAAGGAACACAACCAAGAGAGGTTTCGGTTTATCTGACTGAGTTCTCTCAGCTCTGCGGCCTCTCAGCAGCACTTGATATCCATGAGGTGAATGAACAGAGATGACAGATGACAGATGACGTGGATGGATGGATGGATGGATGGACATACAGCTGGCTAGATGAAAGAGAATGAAGAAAGGAAGGAAGTGAGGAGGAAAGGGAAAGTGAAGGGATGAAAAAAGACAGCGAAGTAGGCAAGCAGAGAGAGAGAGAGAAGAGGAGAAAGGAACGGGAGTTCTGGGCCTTTCTGGGGCACAGGGACTCCGTGTGAATGAGACAAGCCCCCCAGATTCTGCAGCCGCAGCGTGGCGAGGGAGACTGCAGTGCACACACAGGTAGAGAGAGCAAACACTGCCATCTAGGGTCACAGAAACTCAGATGGGAGAACTGGGAGACCCACGTGGCCTAAGGGGGCAATATTGGGGCTCACTTGGAAAATGAGCAGGCGACCTTTGCAAGGAGGTGCAATGAAAGCGATCCAGGGAGAGGCCCCTCCAGAGGACGGAAGCCTGAAGGTATGTCAAGGGCTAGGAGCAGCGGACAGGTAGAGGCACGGAGGCCCAGGGCTGGTGGACAGATTTTAAAGGGGAGCTTTTAAATGCAGAGCTGGGGGCGGGCCGGGGAGGACCAGTCATTTCCCAGAGAGTCCCCTGCAGCAGCACAGAGGGGAGATGGGCGGACACAGAGAAGGAGGGAGCAGGGAGGAATGACGCTGGAGCAGGGCCATGGCCTCACGAGCAGGGCTCTGCTTTCCACCAAGGACCCCGGTCAGAGTCTTTCCTTCCTCAGCCTCCTCCAGCGCCTGCAGCATGGGGGACCTCCGGCCCGGACACTTTACACGGTGCCTTGCCCTTGGCATGAGCTCCGTGTTCACCAGCAGGGAGCTGCCCGTTTCCTGTTGAGCTCTAGCTTGGCCGAAGCAGCGAAGCTAAGCAGAAGCTGGGAGAGAGAGAAGCAGGCAGAATCAATGGGCAGGGAGACAGAGGGAGGAGGGCGGAAGGTGCAGAGCGGGAAGTGAGTATTCAGCACTTTCAACTGAAAAGCAGATACAGCGGGAGCAGGAATGTCCAGGGTCATGTCGTCAGTTCCCAGTAAGTCCATCCTCTTCAAATGTGTCCATCGTTGCCACTCGGCACTCTGATCCAGTGACATCTTGCGTATGTTCCAGTCTCAGGAAACGAGTTGAAGTGTTCATCAAATGAGGAGCACTGGACATAGTTTCCTTAGGAGTCATTTCTTCCAAAGCATTTCATTTCATGCTTTTTAATTCTCCGGAAAGTTTAACAGCTTAAAAGCTCATTCCCAACAGGAAAGTGGTTTACCCAGAAACAATCAAAGTGCAGAATGAAAGTCTAATATCTGAGCGAAACAGGCCGTCTTCCCTCCAAACGCACAGCCAAGGAAAAGGAGCCACTGCCACCAACCGACTGAGCACAGCGTCAGCTGATCGCCCCTCGTGGCTTCCCAGGGAGGACACAGGACTTTGCTCTTCCAGACGAACGGGAGAGAAGACGCTCGGATGGTGCTGAAAAGAGCTTAAGATCAAACAGGAACGGGAAGCCCTGCACCCGCAGGCACCGCTGCCCATTGGCCCGGCTTGCGAACAGCTCCGTGGAGATTTCCTATCACTGATCTGCTGAAGAGTTTCGTCTTGAATGTATCTCAAAGTCAATCACATATTTATTCCGCATATGCCAAAATGATTGTATGGGTTGCTTGCCGCCTTTAAGAGGCTAATCAGGTGAATTCAGTAAATGATGTTCATTGTTAAATCAACCTTACATTCCTGAGGTAAACTGAACCTGGCCATGATGTATTTAAATTACCTGTAAGTGGGTGGAGTACGTGAATTGTGTTTTGTTTATGAATTGCAAATCTATTTTCACAAATGCAACTGTTGGCTTGGACTGGTTTTTGGTGTCAAGGTTATTGGAGATTCATAGAACAAGTTGAAGAGTATTTCCTAGCTTTTCTCACACCAGGAATAATAAATAATGTGTGCATGAGATTGACCTGGGGGCAGTCACGGCAAAGCTTTCAGAGACCAGATGCCCAAAGTGCCCCAGACCCACTTAGATGTCACCAAGGGTCAACACTGCGCCTCTGGGTGACGTGGCCCCTGGGCTGACAGAAGGGGCCCGGCGTGCCCACTGCAGCGCGGTAGCTTCGCCATCACTGCCTCGAGGTTCGGTGGCACGAACCTATGGAACTACTGGGCTTTGGTATAACTGTGTGCAGGGGAAGATTTTCACATCCGGACCAATTTCACTCATGGCATTAAGACTACACAAACTTGTTTTCTACTTGAGCCAATATTTGTGATTTATATTGTTCTGGAAATTATTTCACCTTCAGACTCACCTACGTAAAGTTATTCATAGTATTCTCTCATTTTTAAAAACCCTACTGCAGTGATAGTTATGTTACTTTTTGAACTTTAGATAGTATTTATTTGTTCCTTATTTTTTCCCAAGTCTTGCCAAAAGTTTGCACATTCTATGAAGATTTTTTCTTCCAAAAACTGCAACTTTTACTGGATTGATTCTCTATAGTTTCATTTTTATTTAGGCTATTTCCCTTCCTTCTGCTTCCTAAGGTTTATTTATTATTTTGCCTCTAATATTGTATTTTATACGATATTCATTATGGGAGTTTCTCCTTTTCTATGTAAGTTTAGGACACAAATTTCCCTTTAAAAACTGCTTTAGCTAAATTCCACGTATTGTGATCCACCACAGGCACATTCTGCTCTATGTACTTTAAAGTTTCTATTACTCCTTTGACCCATAAATTACTCAGAAGTATGTTTTTAAAATTTTCAAAGTATGGATTTTTTTGTAATGGTCTGTGTGAAACTGATTTAAAACTAACGGGCATTTGTCAAACAGTAGCCAAGATGATACACAGCCAGTTATATTTAACCAGTGCAGCACGTGGTGCAGAGCGTGCCTGGACGCTGGCTGGCCGGCAGGCTCTGTCAATGTATGTTGAAAACCCCTTTTTATGCAGTGCTCAGTTCATCCCTATCTTGTGTTTTATTTGACCAATAAATCACACTAAAACAGGGGTGCTGAAATCTCCTGCCATGATGATGGGTTTACCGATTACTCCATGTTCTGCCTACCTGTTTTTCTTTTTGTTATTATCAGTCTTTTTTTAAATACACGGAAAGTTTAGAGTCAGTATATGCTCCAGATAAGATTTAAAACTAATTTTATATTATCTTTATTTAGCAATTTCGTAAGCCACTATTTTAAATTCTGTGCTGCTAAATCGACTATCTGAAATCTGGGATCTTCACCGATTATCCTTTTGCTTTTCCACAGAGGTCCTGGATGTGCCCAGTGACTTTCTGCCCCTCTGAAAAGCTCACAGTTGGCTGAACTTAGCCTGCAGAAATCCTGAAATTCCCCAGTGAGAATACTTCTCTCTAGAGACCATCTATCTCTGGACCAGGACCATCCAGCCAACCTGGAACCATTTTAATCCGTCAGCATGCAGATGTCCTGACTGGACGGCTGAAGCACCCCGGATTCCTTCCCCACCTTAGTGGGCCTTTCGTAAGCTACTCACAGGGAGGGTGTCCCACTGGGGCAAGCCGGGGAGAGGCGGGCTCTGCAGCAGGGCTTCCTGTCCCAGCCCCCCACCCCGGGCATCCACCTGTCAGGACACCCATGGCTTCATTTCCTGTCCCTCCTCCTCTCTTCTGCCCTGGACAGTTCCATTTGTTGTTCCCTGTTAATATTTCATTCCATCTTCCGAGCCTCATTGCCCACGGCTGAATGTACTTCTGATTGCTGTTGTTGCCCTCGGAGAGTTTTACTGATGCCAGGAAAGCTCTGACCCTTGGCAGGTTTCCATATTCCCTGCGAGCTCACAAAGCATAAAAAGCAGGTGCATTTTTATTTCTGCAGCACCTGAACATTTTGTGCTAGAACTTTTTCACACTTTCTTTTCACACTCTTTCACAAGTCCTTTCCTCGTTGCTGGGACAAAACCCCCAACACTCACAACTTAAAGGAAGAGAGGTTTATTTTGGCTCACATTTTATAAGTTTCAGTCCTTACGTAGTCAGCCAGCTCCAGGGAGAAGCGGCATGGTGGAAGGGCCTGGCGGAAGACAGGTGTTCAGGTCGCAGGTGTTCAGGTCACAGTGGACAGGAAACAGAGTGAAGAGAGCCAGGGAGGGAGACAAACCCTTAGTGACCCACCTCTTCCTATGTGGCCCCACTTCCTAAAAGCACACTTAGCTAAACACATCAGTACACTAATCCACCAATGATTCAGTGCACCTGTGATCTAATCTCCCGAGAACCCCACCTCTGAGCGTGTGAGGCTTGGAGGAGACATCTAGACATAAACCGGGACACATGCAATCCATGAAACAGCTATCACACTGCAGGGGACGGAGTGTTTGCCAAAAAAGAGTGGCAAACTCTTCAGAGTCTACTGTCATTTGCCACTTTTAAAAGAAACTATGGAAACCCACATTGGCAAACTCAGCCCGGATAGCCCATGAACACGACAGAGTGTGCTGAAGGCAGAGATAGATGCAGTTTCTTCTGGCTCCTGTCATTTAGTAGCCATGCAGTCTGCACAAGCAAGCCAAGCCTCAATGTATTTACCTGAGGGCTGGGCACATGGGACGGAGCTCACAGCATGGCTCAGCTGTGAATATGACACGTGACAAAGAGTACAATTACAAAGTAAACTTGTAACTTATTAACTGTGCTTAAATGATGATCTTAACAAGTACAATTAAACATTACTAATGCTTACATGAGAGCACTTTCCCTCACTACAAAAGCTGTTCTTATTATTATCTTACCGTTATGACTTGTGTGGTACTAGGAATTGAACCCAGGGCCTTCACACTAAGGTACATCCTCAGCCTTTTTTTATTTTTCATTTTGAGACAGGGTCTCCCTAAATTGCTAAATTACAGAACTCAGGCTTGAACTTAAGATCCTCCTGTCTTGGCTTCCCAGAGCACTGAGAAGGGCACGCAACACCAATCCCTGATTAAAAGTAATTATCACAGTAACAGGTAACATTTGAAAGTCTAAAATCTACACAGCAGAGGCCTAAAATTAGCCCTCAAAACAGTTACTGCCATAGCCTGTTTTCTATCTTGAAAATTCTCGTATCTTGAAAGAATGCAGCGGCACTGATAATAATTAGATGTATACAAATAAATAACGCACGACCCCACCTCTGACGCCCTCGGCAGAAGGCCACACTGTTGTCTGTCAGAGCTCTGACGGGACAACGGTGCCCAGGGAAACTCTGACCTGCGCCCTGCCTGGAAGACACATTGAATTCCAAAGATGCGAAACCCCAAAGGGCGGCTTCTCTGAGGCAGGGAACCCGAGCAGTTTTGGGGAAAGAGACTGCAGGGGCCTCTGTTTAAAGTCACCTCACTCCGTCCTCTCCCCAGCGCTGCAGTGTAGACAGGGCACACAATCACGGTCTATCTGAAGACCTGGCACCAGCTGGCATTCGCTAGACACACAGGCTGCACCCAAAGGACCCAAGGGTGAAGGTGGCTTCCTGTGCCTTTCCCCGGGCCCACACTCACCGGGCCGTGGGACTCCAGGATCCGGCTGCAGGCCAGCTTGGTCAGGGCCTCGGACTCGCTCAGCTCCTCCAGCAGCAGGTCCTGCAGGCTGAGCAGCGCGGCGTAGGCTGACAAGGTCTCGGTGGAGCGCGCTGCCTTCTGGAACTGCAGGGCAACCAGCGACTCCGCAAAGCGGGCTTCCAGGGCCTCCAGCCGCTGCACCCTCTCCCGCAGCAGCTCCCCGCGCACCTGGAGGAGGCAGAGCCGCACCAGAGGAAGGGAGGGAGTGGGCGGAGAGGCCTTCGGAGAGCACCCACCAGCCAGGGCCCGAGGACCAACTCGAAGGAGCGGGGAGACCAAGGACAAGCAAATGACAGGAAGCCACAGGCGAGAATCAAAACACCAGACAGGGCAAGGACTACGTCAAAACATCAGAAAACCACAGACACAGGTCACCCTGCCCGCTATGAGCTCCCCAGGCATACAGAACCCCAAAGCTACATAAGCCTGGCCTGTGTCCAACCTCATCTGCATTGCCGTTTTGCCACCCCCACCCCTCTGTGGGCTTTGGATGCCACGACCCCTCCTTTATAAACCCGTGCAGTCCGAAAGCCCTCTTCCCAATGGGAAGGGCACGGCAGGTACCCCATACAGCCGCCATTCCTGCCAGTCCCCCACTATAGACCGTCCCACAGCCCCGGGACCTTAAAGGACACAGTGCCTGTCCGGTCATACGGGGCCGTGAGCTCTTCTTACTCCCACTGTGAGGCGTGGACCTCTGCTCCTTTTCCTTTTAACACAGCTTACTCTTGTTACTCCAAGGGTCCTGCTCAATTCTTTGTTCAGGACATCACTAACCCGGAAATAAGCCCCCCAGGACTCCACATGATAACATTTGTTCTGGTGAGCCAGCCAAGAGGTAAGGGGACCCCACGTCTTATCCTCTCAGTCATAATTATCCCATTGCACTCCTGTGGGCACAGACGAGAAAGTCACGTGCCAACAGGGCACTGCTTCTGGAAAAGGTAACTCAGCCGTAGGAAGGGGGCATGACAGGTTCTGCGGCTCAGAACAACTCCCACACGTCTGCCGGTTTATGCTTTACACTTGTGCAACAGGATGATAAAATGTTCTGGTTGCATATTTTCCTACAACCTGAATGTTCTGCCCTGGTTACTTCTGAGTGCTGGAAATCGTACCTAAGTCCTCTGCATACAAATAGCTTCTTCACATCTCTCCCTATGCGGGCTCTCTGCCCTTGGTCACTTCTTAGGAGTCCCATCTCTTTTTGTCATTCAAATTCTTCTCCTTCTACCATCCCAACCCACCAAACCGCTCTCCCATCTTCCAGATAGCAGATAAACTGGTGCTGTTGGACAGAAGTTACGGCTTTCATTCCTGGAATCCCACTAAGCCCCGGAGCCGGATGTCAGTGGGAAAAATGGCAGCCGGACACTGCACCGTCTGAATCAGCTCCTGGTGGGTAACAAAGGTGAGGCTAACTTCTCTCCAGGGATCTCAGGGGAGTAACCAACCTTCCAGCACCCTACGAGGGTGAACAAGAGCCCACTGAGACACACGCTGGCGGATTACTGAATTTACTTTCAGATTCCAATCTAAGGGGGTATAGCTCAGTGGCAGAGCATTTGACTGCAGATTCCAATCTAAGTTGCTAGTTTGGTCTAAATGGGATGCTTAAAACATCTCTTGTGCATTAGGATAGTTCTTAAACTGCAATTACAGGGTTAATTTGCTCGTCTTTCTGTTTTCTGTTCAGAGGAGGGTAATTTTGCTAGTCAAGGTTCCTTGGCAGTCTGTTGTTCAGCCAGTCCTACTGGGAATGTAAACACGTGCTAACTGGGGCCAAAGGAGGAAAGGAGGTGGCAAAAGCTTTTAAAACTCAAGCAGCTCCTGGACTTGTTATGGGAGGGAAGCAGTGAGTAGGACAGAGGAGATGTAAGGAAGTTATATGCATGAAGATGCATTTTTAGTATGAAAGAATTTTGTGTGGCAAGCTACCACCTGCTAGGATGGGAAAACAGAAAAGATAAGACAAAACTAGAAGGTCTGAATAGGTCGAGAAAGTTTTGTGGAGGATGACGACTGGGAAAGGAAATTTGTGTGTCTGACTATTCTGAGTTTCACGAGTGTGGGTTTTATCGGACCTAAGAGCTACTCCCTCTAAACTTCCTTACGGCTCAAAAGTGGCCACAGGGGCTAAGACACTGACGAGGTCACCTGTTACTCCCCGCCGGGGGACACCAAAGAAGATCAACAGCTGAATTCTAGTGATAAAGACCGACCAGTGATGCCTTCTGAGAAGCTCACGAGGTCAAAAGGGGAACACGAGAGCAGCATGAGAGTCACCAGTGTCACTCGGGTCAGCCCCACAGAGAGCAAAACAGAACAAGGAGGAGTAAAGGAGGAAGAGTTCCCAGCACATCTCAGATGATGATTACCACAAGGGACTCTGCTGAAATAGTAAGGTTGTCCCAGATTGACTTAAACATAATCTAACAAACTTGTCACTAGAAAATCCACATCCTGACATTATTACAGATAAAGATCAGGGCTCTATAAGGGTAGATGTGCTGCTGGTCACACCTAGCCAGAGACTTCTCCATGCACAGACTGTAAAGGCAGTGTGTGCAGTTGAGCAAACAGGATCCCACAAACAGTCTGAGAGTGCGGGACACTTAATAACAAATGGTATACACTGGGAAGACATGACCCAGCTTGCCGTTCCTTCAGCCGTCTGGTATAGCTGGGAAAGAAACCGGATGGTTCACGGAGCAGAACTGTGGGTTACTGGAGGCTACCCGAAGTGCTGCCGCCCACCCTGCTCCGGCTGCTGCCCAGCACTGCTCTCCTGGCTGAGGCACTAGGGCAGGCCACGCCACCCTATCCCGCTGGTGCTTTCTCAGCTGCTGAGTCCCAGGACCTGGCGCATTCACTTGGGATAAATAGCAATGGGCTTGGCAAGCGCCTTCCCGGGGCTACCTACACAGCGCCACCATCCGCCACAGCACAGGACCCCAAGACTTCGACTTGTTGTCCCACCCAGCCACTCCACCAGTGAGTGCCTCATGACACATCACGCTGGCCTCTGAGTGTCACACAGATTTCAGAAAACACAGGGAGGATATTCAAGGACACCTGAAGGAGTGGAGATGGGAAATTAATCCTCACAAGGTCAAGGGCCTGGTGCCGTTGTAATGCTTTGGGTCTTTTATGGTTGGGTAAGGCATGAGTGACACCCGAGAAGGCCACTGAGAAAACCACTTCGGTCTGGCTCTCAGCAATAGTCCTTCTTTATCAGTGCCTCTTGACACAGGATCCAAAGATAGGGACAAATGCTGAAGCGGTCAAAGGCAAATGGTCAGGGCATCCACTGAGGCCCCAAAGGGGTCGTAAGTTAAGGAGAGAGAGAGAAATAAAGGGTACTCGTGCCACCAACTTCACCAGGGAAGTCTGGGAGGAAACTTGAGCTGTTGGGGGGACACCCCAGAGCTCAATGAGTCTCTGTCCTCCTGTAGGGGTGCCCTCAGGAGGACCCTAGACCTTGTCTTCTCTCTCCTCTCTGTAAGCCCCACCAGACACCGTGGGAAACACCCTCCTTGGTCCCTGGACCTCCCCATGAGGCTGAACCGTACCCTTAACAGTGAAAAACAATTGGCCCCCATAGGCTGAGAAAGAAACAGCTTACCTTCTATCACAACATGGGTTGGCCCAGTATAAACCAGGGGATGGACAACAACAGACGAAAGTTGGCAGAAGTTATAATGCTATTACCAGTTAGATATCTTTTGTGAAAGGCGAGGCAATGGTCATAAATCCCTTATGTTGAGGCTTTTACGGCCCTCTGTTAAAACCACCCCTTTGCCAAGGCTCAAGAGATCCTACCCTTAGAGCTGCCTCCAAACCAGAGACTTACATCATTGAGGACCCCCTCTGTACCCCACCACATTGGCTCAGGGGAACCGAGGGGGATGCTCTTGACTTCCTCCTCATAAACCTCTGGCCAGTACACTGGCACTGCCCTCCCCAGTGACTCGGAAACGCCATGCACAGCCAGCTCTCCACAGAGGTGCAGGACCCCTCCATGTCCACCCTGCAGTGACCCCCAGGCCACATTCAGTTCTGCAGACCATTCACGGTGCGTAGCTTCTCACTCTCCGGACACAGGTTCTCTGCTTTAGAAACACTCACGGGTTGGATGCAGTCATGAACAGGGCCATACATAAGGTTCTGGTCTGTTCTTGTTTGCATTCGTGAACGCTGCCTACTTCACGAACTTCTGTCTGTTTCAGACTCCAAGCAATGTCCCACCACTGGCTTCCGACTCTCAACACCTGCTGAGGAAGCAGCCGCACTGGGACCCAAGCCAAGGTCCGTCCACCTCCGCCTCCACGTTCAGGGCTGACTGCAAATGCACTCCAGAGCCCAGCTGAAATCAACAGCCAAGCAGTCCAACCGAGGCCAGCTCAAAAGCCTGACCACAGAAGCACGAGCCAAACGTAGGGTTCTTTGAAGCCCCCCAGTTCTTTCATCTTGGAGGGGCTTGTTCTGCAGCAAAACTGAACTGACGCTCAGGGATTGGCGTCCTGCAGGTAGCCGTGTGTAACAGCGTCCAAGTCAGAGAGAAATCCTCCCTCGCTGCCACACGCTCCGGATAAACTCTTCCCTCGGGAGGAATTTCTCAGCAGCGTTCGGGAGAACCACCCTCCTGTCCTACCAGCAAAGGGGCCAGGTCTTTCTCACTGGCTTTAAGGACTCCCACTGCCCTGCCCGCTGGCTTGCTCTGCCCACCGAGCTGATGCCCGTGGCTGGTGACTCCTGAGAAGCCCACAAACCCTCACAGCTGGAGAGAGACGCTCTAAGCAATGAGCTTTTCCCGCACTCCAACTAAACACAACCAAAGCTTTGCGTTTCTCCTGCCAGGGGGCTCCCTTCAGCCGTGAGTGGTGAGATTGATTTTTTCATTCCCATGAGAAGAAACCATAATGATCCATCCAGTCGCTCAACTCTGGTCTGCCATGTGTCTGTCTCTCTTCGTAAGTCAGGGGACACAGCAGGTGCTCAATAAATGGGGATGTCAGGGAAATCACATCCACTGTCTGAGCCACAGTTTCCTGAGAGCAACAGTTACCACATTTACATTCCGAGGAGCTTTTAAAGAGAAACATATGAGGCTGATGTGTGTGAAGTAACCCAGTGAAGGGTTATTGCTGAAATAGTATATGCCTGCTGTTATTTTTAATATTTTAAATATAAGGGCCCAGAGTCAGATACGCTGGACTTCAAATTTGGCTCTTCTATTTAATAACTCCATGTCCCTTAAAATGGTCTATTCTCTGTTTCCTCAAATATAATATACACGAGCGACCATATCTAATGCAAAGAATGCTCTAGGGTTTAAAGAAAATAAAAGACCAGGAATCAAATGCAAATTAGAACCAGGATGACACACCACCTCACCCCTGGTAAGATGGTTACTGTAACGCTCCCACATACACACGCACACACACTCTAGCGTCTTCTCATGCTGTTCCTTTGCTAAGGCTTCTTCCTTTCTTTCCCAGTTCTCAGTAGCTTGTCTATTCTCCTCCTCTGCACACAGCGTTTCTTTCAGTATCTTCTGTAGAGCTGGCTGAGTGCCATGAATTCCTTTACTTCGTGCTTATTTTGGAATGTCTTTACTTCTCCTTTAATTCTGAAGGATAGGTTTGCTAAAAATACTAATCTAGGTTGGCAATTCTTTTCTGCCATGGCTTGAAATACACTGTTTCCTGCTTTCCTGGCCACTGGGTTTCTGCAGTGAAGTCTGGAGTTATTCTGGCGAGCTCCCCTTTATAAGCCACTTGGCATCACTACTTTATGTTCTTTCCTTGTTCTTTGCTCCCCATTTTTTTTTGTACTGGGGATCAAACTCACGACCTTGCACTTGCCAGGCAGACATTTATGCCGCTGCGCTAAATCCCAGGCTATGCTCCGTTACTTTAACTATAACGTGGGGTGGGGAGGTTGTTTCTTGGTCATACCTCTCTGGGGTTCTATAAACACCTCCTGTACTTTCACAGGATTTGGCAGGTTTTCTATTATTTAATCAAATGATTTTTTTTCTGCCATTAGTCTGAACCTCAGCTTTCTCTTTTACACCAAAATTTCCTAAAGTTAGTCTTTTCACTGTGCCCCCAGAGTCCATGAATATTCTGATCAAAATTTCTGGTATTTGTTTTCCTTATTAGTGCCTGTGTGTAACAGTTCCTCTACCGTATCTGGGAGCCCCAAAGTTCTGTCTTCTGCTCAGTCCTGTCTCTTGGGGAAGCTGCCCACTGAACTTTGGGTTTGATTTACTGTGCTTTTTTCATTTCCAGAATTTCTGTTTGGTTCTGTTTCAACATCTCTATCTCTTTGTTGAATTGCTCCTTCATTTCCTGTGTTGTCTTCCTTAATTCATTCAATCATTTGTATCTTCTTTGAAGTCATTAGTCTTTTTATAAATCAGTCTTTTAAATTCTTTGTCAGGGATTCTACCCACTTCATTACTTTTGCTTTGTTACTGATGAATTACAGACATTTAAAGGAGCCACGTTGCCTTGATTTTTCATATATTTTGTGTTTCCGTATTGACATTTGTCCACCTGTTGGGATGCATATTCCTTCCACTTGTATTTGAGGCTTTTACTGGTGTCCAGGCTTCTTTTGAGCACTTGAGCCCAGCACGAATTAAAGAGGAGAAAATGAGCTGCAGTAATCTCAAGGACACAATGGCAAATAAAATGTTGGCATATAGTAAACCAAACATAACAACTTTGTCACTACTAACAACAGAAAAGAGAATAGAATAACAACACACAATAAAGATCTACTAAAAGCAACAACTATAGTACTGCTACCAACAGAAATTACCAACAGCGGTATGAAGCAAACTAAACAGCTAATAAACATTAGTGGTCACAATAGAAAATGAGTAGATGGAAAGGGGAACAATGGAAAAAGCAAAATTTGAAAAAGAAAGAAAAGATGAGGAGAGAAAAGTGAGAGAAAAAAATCTAATTAAAGAATGTTTTTAAATAAATAAAATCAGGTACAGCCAAAGAAAAAACAAAGAAGGAAAAGAAAACAAACAAAAAAGAAAACAAAATAACAACGAAAATCCAAGTACCAACAAAAATAAATGAGTCCAAAAAGATTTCTCCAGATTGAAGCATTTGGGTGGGTATTTCTTACAAAGCTTGTAGGAATGGACTCCACTAAATACAGGGAAGAGATGGCAGATCCCAAATAGGGCAGCTGTGTTTCCACGCCCACTTTTTGCTGTGTAAAGGTGAGTCCTGCCTTACTTTTCCACTGGATGGGTTCAGGCCGTAGTGTGCGGCCCGCCTCAGGCTGCATTCACTGCTTCCATCCTTCTGTGTGCTCCAAGCTGCTCGCATCACTGATGAGCTTCTGCAGCTGTGGCTCTGTGAGGGACCCAGAGGCCTCTCTGTCTGTGCACACAGGACGTGGCAAACGTGTCCGCAGAGGGGTATCCCTGAGCAAACCAAATCACGGAGCTCTGTGCTACAAGGTGGCAGTGACAAGGGCCGAGCAATCTCCTGAACTCAAGCCCAGTGTTTTCAGGCCCAGCTTCCTCACGAAATTTCACGCAACCAGCCGGACGGGGCAGGGCCACTGTGTCCTCCACAGCTGAGTCCACCACTGTTAAACTCCAGGGTCTGTGACAAGCCCTCCCACTCTCTGTGACTGTCTCTTCTTGCAATCTCACACACAGTTACTGCGGCAGGGTGATGCTGAAGTGTGGTTTTCTTGTTCCCAGAGTGGCAAAATCTTCAAAAATAAGGCCCTCCTCAAAATGGCTCCTAACTATGGTAGATGCTACGGTGAGTTTCTTCTCTAGCCCTAGAGTGCCATGTGGAAGGAGTCTCTCTCAGAGTAAAACCGTGGTGTATTTGCAGCTTACAATACCTGTGGCTTTTTCTTGGGGCAGGGGCTTCCAGTCTGTGTTTCGCCCTGGGGCTGTGGACCCTCTCCAGGTACCTTCTGTTTCTGGAGACAGGTCCCCTACCAGGAACCAGGGTTAGTGTTCCAGATTGCTTCATTCTTTTCTCTGTGTCATCTTCAGCTTCACCAGATTCCCTTGTGAGCTCTATCTTTCCTCTTGGTTCTTCTTTGATTTCTGGAGCTCTTCTTTTTCTAAAAAAAAAAGCAGCTGTTGCCCAGGTATTTTAATTCTAGGTCCCAGATAAGCTGAGATTTGGTGCCAGCTTCTACTCCACCATTTCCTCTGCTTCATATTTCTTACGCTTGTGATTCTGAGCTTCTTGAATCTGTGAGCTTATAACTGTTATCAAATTTGGAAAATTTCAGCCACTATTTCTTGTACTATTTTTCTGTTCTCTTTCCCTGTATTCTCCTTCAAATAATCCAATTACCTATACATTAGGCCACTTGAAGTTGACGTACAACAGCTTACTGGTGCTCTGATCAGCTTTTTAAAGATACTTTCTAAAAGTGCTATTTCAAATTTAAAATGTTTTTCTGCAATATTAATCTGCTGTTAATTCCAGTATGTGTGTATATGCATGCATGTCTAAATGTGCACACACACACACAAGCACACATATTGGACTTTTCTTCTGTAGACATGACTTGAATCTTATTTCTTCCAAGACTCTACTAAACCTTTCTGCAAACACAGAGTACAGTTATGAACAGTTACAAAGACTGTTTTAATGCCATTCTCTGCTAATTCTCTTCTGGGTTGGTTGTATTTTCCAGCTTTATGCTCATACCTGGTGGCCTAGAGATCTCAAAGAGGGATGCACGATGGTTTTTATAGACACTGTGAATTTGACTTTTTTGAGTCCTAGTTATTTCTCTATTCTCATAATATTCTTGATGTTTGGGGATGCAATTAAGTGACTTGGAAATAGGCTGATCTTTTCCAGTCATGTTGTTAAGATCTTTTGTTGGGAACCAGAACAGAGTTTAGTATAGGAATTACTATTCCCATGGGGAGGCGGGACCATTTAACTCCCATATCTGCTCCCTGCTGGACTGGGAGGGTTTGCAACCTGGCTGGAGGGAGCCGATAGGATCCCCAACTCCACATGAACACTGAGTGCTTCTCCCTTAGACCTCTGGGTGGCTTCTTTCTCTGGTGGTGGGTGACTTCTTCCTATCCAATCTGCTGAGCAGATCTCAGTAAAATACTGGAGGGGGCCAATCCATCAGCCTGAGCCCTCTGCCTGCATAACTCCTTCCTTACTGGCTCTCTGTCCTGTAAAATCCAGCTGAGTTGTTTCTCTAGACTTAGTTTTGCCTCCTGCACCCGGAGAGCGCCAGGCCCTCCCTGGATGCTTCTCGCTGGGCTCAGGCACTCTTTCAGGACAGTGAGTTGGGACACGTGTAGATTCACTTATTTCTCATTTCCTGATGATCTCTTTTGACTGCTTTCCAGGGTCCTGAAACCATGGCTTCAGCTGGGCGTGGTAGTACATGCCTGCAATCCCAGCACTCTCTCTGGCAGGCTGAGGCAGGAAGATCACAAATTTCAGCCCCACCTGGGCAACTTAGCAACTCAGTGATACTCTGTTTCAAAATCAAAATAGGGGTAGGCGGCCTGGAATAAAGCTCAGTGCAAAGGTCCTGGGTTCACTCTGCAGTGCCACAAACAAGCCAACCAAAAAGCAAACAAAAACCTACAGTGGCTTCACACATTATATTATTTCTTGTTTTACTCAAGGAGTAATTCCAATCTGCTCATTATGTCTTGTCTGAATGCAGAAGTCCCTCATAGGTTAAAATGATTATTAAATAATTTAATGCTATTAAATAATTGATTGCTTAGAATAGTGCCTGGCAGGCTGGAGTGTTTAATAAATGTTGGCTGCTGTTGTCACTGTTGGTGGTCAGATGCCAATATTATGAGTGACGGCAGGACAGGCAGGGCAGCATACGGAGTCCACAGAGATCAGTTAGCGCGGAGGACGACAGAGACGCAGGGACAGGAGATATGAGGACATACACACCTCCGGGAGACACTGAACAATCCGGGCATCCTGGAGGAGGAGCAGCAGGACCAGACGCCCAGGCAGCAGCCCACGGGGCTCTGAGAGCCTGAACTGGATGACAGCAGAGAGAGAAGACAGAGCCTTGGAGGTGGGGCACAGACGACACCACAAGAGCCCTGCCCATGGGCACGGGAGGCAGACTTCATCCCGGGACAGGAAGCAGGGCAGGGGCAGCCAGCAGAAATCCCCGAGCAGGAGAAACATGGGTGGGGAGGAACCGCACACCTGCATGAGCTCGGGGTTTCCTGTGTCACCTCTGCCTGGCTGCAGTTTCTCTCAGAGATGGGTGATGGCCCATGTGTCTGTAAGACCCTGTCCCCTGAGGAGACACAAGGCAGTGGCCAGGCTTGAGGGGCACCCCAAGTTCTATTTGTGCAAATGAACACCTAACATGTAGGAGACACAGAAAGCCTTTGTAGATGACGTAAGAACAACATAAATGGTGAAATAAGTTCTTCCAAGTCCTTTTATTCTTCTCCTTTGGAAAGCATGCTTTGTTAGTTCCAGCACTGTGAGATCGTGCGTCTAAAGAAGGTCTGAACCCTTGTCTAGAACTCCTGGGAGAGTGTGCGCCCTAGGATTCCCATTCTAGGACTGGTCCTCTTTTGCTGGGTGGATTCAAGATGCCCAGCAGGAGAAGGAAGCAAAGTCTAGAAGACTGTCTCTGCCATGCTGCATCAGGAGGAAAGTGAGCCAGGCAGAGATTTGTCAAGTTAATATTTGTTGAATGAAACACTATCTTATTAAATAAGCATCATTGGTGCGTAGATGGCTGAGATAGAAAAAATTATTTGTATGCCTCGGAAGATACTTCAGCCCATCCCCACCATCTGCAAAACCAAAGTGCAAACAGCCCACACCACTCAGCACTCGGCATGGTTTTCTGTTTTGTTTGAGGGTGATCTGCGATCACGCACATATAAGCTTAGCGTGGAAGTAGCTGTAGGACCTGGCAAGTTGCCTAGCCCCTCTGAGTTTCAGTTTTGTCTACGAAAACAAAACAGTAAAGCAATAGGAGACAAGTACACATCAGGACCTCCCATGTCTCAGAAAATGTAGGGATCAGATACATCCAGAGATGAGGATAGGAAGGCTGGACATCTAATTACGAAGCAGGGACCCAGAACTCCCCCACCCAACCTCTGCCTGGCGGATCGCCGCCCCTTCCTCCACCCCCAGGTGTCAGGGGCTTTGCTCCCTGGAAGTCCTCTCTCCTGAGTATCCAGTTGTGCTGTTGTGGCTGCCTTGACATCCTGAATTGATTCACAACATCTACTTGTTGTGATCATCTTAACTTTGAGGAAATGCTAGAAGTCACACAAGGCCAAATCGGGTGAATAAAGCGAATGAGGACTCAGCGTCATGTTTTTATGTCCCTGTCTTCCTGCCGGATGGCACTCAGCAAAAGCAATCACACTTTCGATCCTACTTCATCAAGACACTAAGGGAAGAAGATTCCAGAACTGCTTCAGAAAGGGTAAGAATGATGGGGTGAGTGTTCCAAACAAGGGGGAGGGTCCTGAGCACGATCTACGGCAATGAATCCATGGAAGGTGAACAGTCAGCATGTTTTTCCATCACCCCCTGCAGACTGGTCCTCGGGGACCCCTGAGGGCCACAGTGATCTGGCAGCCCTCACACAGAGCAACCCTGCAAGTAAAAACACAACCAAGCCACCCACGTGTGAGAGCTGTCACCAGTCCACGTTGGAAGCAGCATCAAAGCCGTTGGCCCGGCAGTGCCTCAGCTGCAGGCACCCGCCGGAGTGAAGGATGGCCTGCCACTCAACGGTCACAGCTGACGAGGCCTCGGGCCACAGGCAGCATGCGGAATGGCGCTGTTCCTGCAGCCACTCCGTGGTTAACAGCCTCCTCCTGGGGCCGTGCTGCTCAGAAAGCCTGGGACTGCAGCTTGTCACTGACGCTGCCACGGTCTGCAGACAGAGGCGGGAGGCAAGGCACACTCATTCCACACTGTGCCACTGCAGGAGATGCCTGCATACTGGTGGGGACACGCCTCAACCACCTGCATGAGGGGATGTGGTCAGGTGGAGCCACAGCCCAGGTGCCGGACCTGCCACTGCCTGGTTGCCTCAGTTTCCCTGTCTGTAAAATGGGAACATGGACTGTTCTCCCTTCTTGGAAGGGCTTAAGCTCACTAAGTGATAAAGCAGGCCAGTATGATGGCCAGGAGATGGGCAGCACTGTGACCCTAGAGCTTGCCACCTCTCTGTGCCCCAAATTCCTTATCTCTGGAATGAAATGATGGCTGCTGGGCTCCTCTGACTGCATATGCAAGGATTAAAGGAGCAGATTACAGGCAAAACGTGGTCGGCAAACGCCACTGGCATAGATATGAACACACAGCCACTGCCCTCTGTTCTGCGTGTTCCACAGCCGCAGATTCAACCAGCTAAGGATCCCAACATTCAAAACTGCCCCGCGCCGTACTGAGCAGGCACCAGCTCTGTTCTTGTCATTACCTCCTGAGCAACAGGGGATGACACTATTTACATTGCCGTTACACCGCGCTGGGCGTAAGGAGTCCGAAGATGATGCAGAGTATTCAGGAGGAGGCCTGTAAACTGGACACGAACACCACACAGTGCTCCAAAGGCTCGAATGGAATAACAGCACCCACAGGGGTCCCGGGACCACTCCCAGGGACACGGAGGGGAAACTCGGTGCACGCGGTGGTTAGCAGGGCGCCTGGTGGGCCGCGGACACACAAAAGCAAACGGGAGAAGCAGACTGTCACCCCTGATGAAGAGAGAAAGTTTCTTAGACCAGTGCACAGGACAAAAATGAGGGCTAAGCCCCCTTGGAAATGCCCTGGGGGGCAGAATCCAGCCATTGTCGTGGTGCTGGAGCAGACAGCTCCGTCCTCCGCACAGGACCAGGGAAGGGGTGGCTTATTCGGGGCCAAGGCTCGCCTCACACATGAAGCCCAGAGGAGCTGCGGGGGGGGGGGTGCAGGCCAGCTGCTCTTCCGTCCTCCCAGTGCTCTTCTTAGTCACGGTCATTCTCTGCCTCTCCATTTGTTCCTGAACACCTTGCAGCACCAGTGGCCCAGGACGTGGCATTCCCAAGCCAAGCTGTCACCGTGAAGGGCTCCGCACAGTCTGAGATGGCTCTGACCCCTGTCTGTCCCAGTTGGTGACATGGAAGGGGCAGTGACCAAGCTGCACCTCCAGCCACACGCACAGGATCAAGACATCAGGGCGACAAAGGGGACACCAACCACGTGGGAAGCAGAACTCAGCAAGCAGCCGGTGTGGACACCGGGCTGGGAGTCACCTTTCTAAGCCTCAAGGGAGCCTGGAAATGCCATTCCTACAGTCCCATAGCGAGAATCACCAGCAAGATGCCCAGCATAGGACAGGAACTGGGTAAAGTCTAGAAGGGGCTAGGTCTCAGTATTCTGATGTCACTTTAACACAGATGACCTTGTAAATCTGTGAGTCAGACCAGAGACCTACTCTACACCTTGTCACTGAAGCAGGGCCCTGTAGAGTGACCAGCCACTTACGGACCATGGAAGACAACAGAAAGAACAAGATTAAGATATTATCCGTAATGACAGAATACTGTAATTAAGCTGAACAATAGGGAAAGAAACTCAGAAAGAAAAGGAGTCAGGAGAGATACACAGCATCGAAAATTTCCAAGTCACAAATCCTGAAAGGAACAAAAGCAAAGAGGGAGATAAAACAGGAAAGAAGAAAGCAGTATTTTATACTTGTCACCAAGAAAATCAAGTGTAGATGGAAAAAAAAAAAAAAAAAAAACAAAGTCCAAGTTACTCCTCCCACAGCTACAGGTAGGAAGATTCTTACCTCCTTCTACTAAAATGAGTAATTTAGTGAAAAAGGGGCCTGGGTCCCCGAGACAGGGTCAGATCTGCACTATAGGAACAGAAGGCTCCTGCCACATAGAGATTAATTAGAAGGGAGAGGAAAAAACTCAGCAGTCTGCTGCACATCACAAGGCCAAAAATGGTGTTAAACCTTGGTGGGGATGTGAGAAAGACACAGGTTAGAGAAAATTCCCCTGGGAGGCTGAGGCAGGAGGGTTACAAGTTTGAGCCCAATCTAGGCAACTTAGCAACTTGGCAGGACTGTGTCTCAAAAGATGAAAAGGGCTAGGGATGCAGCTCAGGGGGGTCCTGGGTTCAACCCCTAGTAGGACAGAAGAAAGGAAGGAAGGGGGGAGGGGACAGAGAAGAGTAGGGGGGAGGAGCTGGACAGGGCTGGGGTGGCCGAGGATGCTGAGGTCCACCTGGAGGTGCGGGACGGGGACAGAGCTGTGCGCACCCGGTTTGTCCACAGCTGCCTGTCACTGTGCTGCCCCTCAGCCAGCCACGCCTTCCTAACTCCTCCTTCAAGAGTGCCGGCTAGCGCGCCGACCTCCTCAGCCTGGCACATGCAGCTGGACCCCTTGGGGCCGGCACTGCCCCCCTCCGAACTCTGCTTTGTGGAGGATCACAAAGGAGCAGCCGCCAGAGGAAGGGCCCTCTGCCAACCCAACCTGCTCTCATTCTTGACTGACCCCTTCCGCCCCTCTGGGTGACAAACAGGACACTGAGGGTGCCGGGCTCCGCTCCGGCTTCCTGTGGACGTTCCAGTTCAGTTCTCTGCCCCCAGGGGTCCCTGGTGATGCTACAACTGTGTGAAGGCCTCTGTGGCAGGGGCCCACCAGGACCGCCCAGTGACTTCCACCTTCTGGCTCAGCCTGAACCATTAGCGGGCGACAAGAACCAGGCTCTGGGGCTGGTGCAGGAAGGCGCAGTCACCTCTCCCTGCCTGGCCTTCGACAAGGCCTCGATTTTAGACGGAGCCTAGGCAGGACAGTCCTGTGACTTGGATTCCCACCATCTGGCACCAGGGATGGATTTGTTTCACGGAAGATCATTTTTCCACTGACAGGAGCAGTGGGTTTGGATTTAGTCAAACGAGCCTACAACCTCAACCCCACACATGCACATTTCACGGTGGGGTTTGAGCTCCTGTGAGAACGAGCACCTAAGCTGTGTGACTCAGTTCCTAATAGGCCAGGCATCCTGGGACCCCTGCCTTAGATATCAAACACCCAATGCCCCTGGAAAGGGCCACTGACTTTGTCCAGAACCCATTTCAGGACTCCCCACCATGCATTTGTGCCCTGAGAAATACACATGCATTAAAAATAGGCCAAGGACAGAGGCAGGAGCCGAAACAGCACCCACAAGCATGGTACAAGGCACCCACTCCCTGAACACACTGCCCCAACAGAGACGTGGAGGAGAGGCCCCACCTGGAGGATCACAGGTTTCAGGAACAGAGCTTGGGTGGCTCTGTGCCGCTGAGCACAGTCGCTGCCACCCTGCTGGGTGCAGAGAGCCCCAGTGACGCGGAGGCACCCACCTTCTCTGCCAGGTCCGCGGGGGGCTGCTCCTCGAAGAGGCGGAGCTTGTCTTCCGTGCACTTCTTCAGGAGCTCCACCTTGCTTTTGCTCTTGGACCTCGGCTTTCTGGCCTTGGACTGTGGGGAGGGAGGAACCGAGGCACACACGGGTGAGGAGGAGGCCACCGGGGGATCACGCAGCCCACGGTCCTGCAAGCCTACGAGACTCTGCCTCAGTCTTGGAGAGACGTGGACACAGTGCCTGGGAGGAGGGTTATTTTAGGTGGACACTCAGGGAGGGCTTCTCTGCGGTGGTGGCACTGAGTGCAGGCTTGGACTGATGACAGGTCACGTTGCTGGCAGAGGGAACAGAAGTGTAAAGGCACTGTCCCAGGTCGGGTTCCCAAAGCGCAGCCTCAGCCTAGAGCTGCACACGGCTTCCTACGAGCAGCTTCTTTGGAGAACAGGGCGCCAAGCCAGGAAGGGGCAGAGCCAAGCAGGGCTGGGACTTGGGTCAAATCCAGTCTAGACTGGCCCGTGGGGACCTGGAGCATCACAGGGGCTAAGGTGGAGATGTCATCCTTTGAGACCCACAGTGAGAGGCACCCTGGGCTGAGAGCAACACCCCTCGTCTGTGCCACTCATAGAGGGCCTCCGAACCCCAGCAGTCACCACTGGCTGTGGCTGAGGGTGGGTGGAGAAGGAAGGGTGACATTTCAGGCATAGGGGTCTCAGGCTGTGACCTGAGTGCAGCTGGCTGACACGGCCCAGCCCAGGTCAGGGCACCTGGCTGTGACACCGGAAGTGTTAGCTGCGGACCTTCTGGCCAGGACAAGGGAGCTGCGGGGAGCACCAGAGCCCCACGGCTGCAGAGGAGGGAATGGGGGAGACGGAGAGGAGCGCTCTAGGGGTGGGTGGGGACCCACGAGGCACCTCTCCTACCTGCAGCTCGGGGGCAGCCAGTGCCTGGTCCAGTTTCAGGAGCTCCGCTTCCCGCCAGGCAGTCTGGAACCCGTGCAGCAGGACTCGGGCCCGCACCCTGGGGAGGGCCAAGCTCCTGTCCATCTGGGCGAAGCAGCTGTGCACCTCCTGTCTCGATGCCAGCAGCTCCTCCTCGGACAGCGAGAAGGCGGCGCCACAGAGCCTCCTGGGGAGGACAGTGGGGTTTCCGTCAGGAGGAAACACGGGCTGGGCGGGGCTGGGCAAGGAAGCTGGACCTTCCAAGCGCACACACGAAATCCTGTCCAGTCCAGACAGAAAGCACCCGCTCCCGTCTGTGAGTCACTCCACGAGGGGTCCTGAGCACCTCCTGCACACCGCGCAGGTCTCTGAGAGACAGTCGGTGTCCAGTGTTGATGACCTTGAGGTGACCTAGCCTCACTTTACTGACAGAACAGGGAGCAGCACTCCCTCAGGGTGGGCAAAGTGGGGCGTTTACTTCAGGGGAAGCCTGGGGGATGATGCACTGCTATGGAGTGAACTGTGTCCCCCAAGTCCTACCCCTGCTCCCCGTGAATGTGCCCTTACTTGGTAGCAGTGTCTTTGCAGCTGGAAGACGTTAAGGTAAGGTCACACCAGGGTAGAGCAGGCCCCGAGTCCTATATGCCAGGTGTGCTTCCAAGAGGAGAAGAGACAAACGCCCAGCATGAAGGCCATGCGTCCACCAAGGCTGAGATCAGAGGGATGTGTCCACCAGCCGAGGACTGCCAACCGCTGCCCACACTGCAGAAGCCCAGAGGAAGGCACGGGCAGACTCTCCTCCCCTGGAGCTTTCAGAGGCTGTGTGGCCTGCACCCCAGACTTCCGGCCACCAGCACTACACTACGTGCGAATACATTTCTGAGGTTCCCATCACCCCGTGTGTGGGGATCCGTGACGGCAGCACTCCGGATCAGCGGCACTAACCTATGTCATGCGGACCCCTCGCCCAACCCAGCCATCCACTTACACTATTCGTTCTGCCTTCCTGGCACGGCCCCCTGCTCCAAGGGGCAGAATGGCCACGCACCGGCGTGCTCTGCCTGGCCAGCAAGGTGGGGCGGGACTGGACTCTGGGACGAGGTTTCCTCCTGGGCTTCAGAGCACATGTTCTCTGCCTCTCGCTTTGGAGAAATGTGTGTTCGTGCATTCACTCAACAAATACTCTCTGGAGACAAACACGGATGCGCCTGGTTATTCTGTCACCAAGGCTGCAGCCAGGATGCTCTGCGGGGGCTTCAGCTTCAGGGACATTTGTAGAACAACCGCCATGGGAAGCGAGGGCAAGGCTCGCCCGGCCCAATCCCACCTGGGGACATGGGGCTGCGGCTCAGCTAGAAAAGAATGGGGACTTGCAGGGGTGATGCAGGCATTCACCTAACCGCAGTCTGAAGGCCCCAAGGCCACAATGCTAGACACCCTGTCCGGGGTCCTCCCTCCAAGGGACCTGATGTTGGAGCCTCCCTGGCAGCTGCAGCCCTCTGCACCTTCCCTCACAGATGGTTACACGGATTCTGAAACAAACGCAGCTCTGAAGGGGTGTACGTCGCTCTCCTTGCCCCCCTTGTAGCACAGGGAGGGGGAAGCTTTCCAAGCTTTAATGACACCAACAGTCTGCTGTGGCACATGCGCCATAGGTCCGCCACCACTGTCCAGCAGACCGGGCCTTGGGCTTGTGGAGCCCTCTGCCCTGCAGGCACTAAGAGAATACGGAAATATAGAGGGCAGGGTCTCTGCGCAGACGGCGTTTAAAATCAGGGCGGGAGCTCAGGAAAGGTGTCCCGAGACGGACTCTTCCTCGCAAACCTACTGCTCCCTAGTAACGTCTACGTTCGCCGACCAGAATTCTGCAGCCCCCTCTTGATTACCACCAGGAAACCCACAGAAACGCACTGCAAACTCTGGTGCAGAGCCATTTGTACCTAACGCCTCAGAAATAAAGGCTGCGACCCTTCGGGGTCTCAAGCAAAGCACAGAAGCAGCTCACGCTGTGAGTGCTGCGGGCTGACCCGCTTTAGCCCTGAGAAAAACCGAACAGGGTTTCTGAGAGCCAAACGAGATTTCTTTCTCTCACGGAATGGCTAACTCAGCTGCGGCTTTAGCAGTGCTGCCTGCAGAGTGGATCCAAAGGCGGCTGAAGACAATGATCGCCCGGTAATGGGGATGTCAGATTGAATTCAGACGCGCAGAGTGCAAAGCCCGTCAGAGCTGGTAAAGCTCTCAGGTTGCACAGAGTGAGCTGAAGACTTGGGAAACAAATGAGGCCAGAGGCACAGGGAGAAATGGAAAGAAGCCAGCGGTCACTTAACACAGATGGAGGTGACATCACTCTCTGCAGGACACGGGGGACCTGTTCTCTTGGCCTAGGGAGGCATAGGGCCTAGGAAGAGAACATGCCGGAAGGAGCGGTATCACATCACGGGGCAGCACCTCATGGTCCTGGGGCCTCGAGGGAAGACGCCCTGACACCCAGCACCCAACCATGGTGCCCTCGAGGATCGCAGGCTCCTACAGAAACACTGTCTGCCCGTTTCACCCAGTAATTTCACGCCCTGCTGAAAGCACCCCAAATGACTCAGCATCACCCTTATTCTACAGGCTAGAAAGAAGGGGCTCAGAGAGATGTGGCAACTTGGCCACACTGCAGGGGTCATGCTGAGATTTAAATCCTGGCCTCTGGTCTGCACTGCCCCCTCTCGGGCCACATCTGGGGCTCCTGTACTTTCCTCTCCGATGAGCTGGCCCCAAACAAGCAGCCAACGCTTCTCCAGCCTGCATGACACACTAAGGGGCCCGTCCTGGGCCAAGCCAAACCTCAGTCTCTGGGAAGCGGACTGCTACCAGACAGGGGCCCCCGGAATCTGAATTCAACCTGTATTCCCTGCATCCTGAGCTCCCCCATGTCGAACACACATTCCCAGCCTTTGATCTCTGGTTGTGGTTACTGCACGGGAGTGTTGGCTGTGATGGGGTGGTTTATTCCCTGGTGTCCCCTGAAAGCCTCGTGCGATCACAGCAGGGGGACCTTTGGAAGGTGATGGGGCTCACGGCTGACATGCAGTTAGGAGGTGGGGGTCAGCGTAGTTGTGAACCACAGGGTTCTAGCTCCCTTTCCACCCCCTCCCTTCCCTCTCTGCTTCCTGCAAGTGGTGAGGCGAGCGGCTGTCCTCTCCCGGCTCCACCATGTCCTTCTGCCTCAGAGCCAGCTGACCACGACTGAAACTTCAAGTCAAAATAACATGACTAAGACACACATGGCCTAAGTGCTTAGGCCTGGGAGTCGCTGCAGGCTCTTGTATTAATACATTAATGGTGAAAATAAAAGCTCCAAATAGTGACATGGTGAGAGAAAGGTGAAAAGAGGGCACAGTGTGGTGTGGGAACTGAGCTGGTGGCCCAGGGTCACATGCTTCCTGGACATTGGGTAGGACGGAAGGGATGGCCTCCTCGAAGGCCCCTCCCCTCCTGCAAGGTTGTCCCCAAGTGACACCTTCTATGGCAGAGACCAGCTGCAGTTCTTGCTTCTCCCTGCATAGTGGGTTCCAGTGGCCCCGTAGCCCCCCGAGTCATTCAGACCGGCCAATGGCACTGCCTGTCGCTGTGCACCCTGTCCCCAGCCCTGCTGTCCACTCTTCCACTCTGCACAGGCAGGGTCTTGGACTCAGCCGTCCCCGTCCTCACAAGGTGCCCCGCCCAGGGGCAAAGCAGGGCCACTCACGTGAAGACCAGGTGCTCCCAGCGCCTCCGCTCTGCCTGCTCCTCCACGGCGGCCTCCAGGGCGTCGTCCCTCAGCCTCCGCCTCACGCCCTCCACGCCCTCCTGGCCCCGCGCCCGCTCCTCGGCCTCCAGCTGCTCAGTCCGCGCCGCCAGCTCCCGGGCCTGCTCCTCCAGGACCTGCTGCAGGAAGAGCCAGGGCACGCTGCGCTTGAGCAGCTCCTGGGTCGTCGCCGAGCTCTGCAGACGCCGCAGCTCCTCGGTGGCCTTCTCCGACAGCAGCAGGGTCAGGGCCCGGACGTCGTCCAGGGCCGCCTGGTCCAGGCTCTCCTGCAGCTCCTCCAGGGTGGCGCTGTGCTCGGCCACCATGCTCCTCCACTGCTGCAGGTACTGGCCGGCGTCCCCGGCGGCTCGGGACGCCTCGGCCGTGGACAGCTGCTCCTTCCGCTGCTCCCGGTGCTGCGGGAGTCCAGGAAAGGACAGTTACTCGGGGAGGGGAGAACTTGGGAAGTTTGGCACAGGAGGTCTCATTAGGCTTTCCCCCAACAAGCTCCTGTTTAGAAAAACAATTCTTAAGTAAATTACAGTGAGGCAGAAGGATCATAAGTTCCAGCCCGGACTGCTCTGAGCAACTCAGCAACTTCGTGAGACCCTGTCTCAAAAATTAAAAATAGTTAAAAGGCTGATGCAACTCCGTGAAAAGGTTCAAGTACTGGGATCAAGCCCCAGTACTACCAAAAACACAAAATCAAATCCGCAAAACAATTCAAACTAACGATGGTAAAAATTTCACGTTTGCTGCACAAAGAGCATGCATCTACAGGGTAGGAGAAGGCAGGAGAAGGTACTTGCCTTCTACAGCTGGCTCCTCCACTCACACCTGAGTGGCCCGAAGCACATGCCTTACCTTCTCTGCGTCTCAGCTTCCTAACCTGTAAAGCCAATAACAGGACCAGCACCACAGAGCGGCTGTGAGGATTCCACACGTCACTCGCCGAATGCACAGCGCTTAGAAAGTGCCCAGTGCAGAGCTCGCAGCCGCCCGTGACTACTGCGGGGCGCCAGGCTCAGTCACTGTAAACTGCACTTTTAACTGGGCAAAAGCAACCCAGAGATGCGTGTGAGACAACTTAAATAAGGAGGGGAGGAAACAGCTCTTAAAGAAAAATTTAGCAAGGCCTAAAGGATGCGCTCTTATCTTAGCCAAGTTAAGCCAGGAGAAGATATTCCTGGGAGAATGAAGAGCAGGTGCAAAAAGGCTCCATGGTGGGGAAATCTGACATGCATAAAGATGTCCCTCACGGTGTCATTTATAACAGTGGCCCCACAGACTTGGATCTATTCCCCAAGAACACACAATGGTCTTCATTTTATTCATGGGTCCTGCTCACCAAAGTATGTATTCACTCATTGCCAAAATATTTATTGGGACAAATATTTATCCACTGCAAGTGTCAGGCAGTGTCCTCAGAATTAGGGACACAACATAAACTCCTGAGTTTATGAAGCTAAATGCTCATTCTGGGCCACTTACAATATTTTTCAAAAGGAGCTGCAAGAACTAGCATTCACTGGAGGTTGCCAGCATCTCTCATAAGAGCTGGGGTCCCTCCCTCCTGGGCCAGACCATCAAGGATATGTGGACCTGGTGCCCCCTTTCTGGACCCTCAGCCAGGCTCTGAGAGAGGGGAGAGGTGGCCCTCACCATGGGGAACAGGTCCACGATCAGGGTCAGAACCACGGCCTCCCACTCTCAAGCACGGTAATAAAAAGTAGCCCCTCTTCATGACTGACGCCAGAAATCTGGCCTATCCAACGAGGCTGAAAGGTTCCAGCCAGCTACCCAGGTGTCGCCCATAGGACCCACGCATCCTCTGACCCTGTCCTTACTCAGCGGCTCCAACCTGGCCACCTGCTGGAGTCCTTCACGCTCTGTCTCCCCGGGCTCCTCCAACTCCACCCAACTGCTGCTCAACCAGCTTCCCAAGTCACAAGTCTGACACTGCTTCCCAAAACCATCTCCGTTCCCTGCCACCCTCCAGTGAAGGGTGAGCTCTCAGCCTGGCACCCTGGGCCTCCATGCCGTGAAGATGCCTCCCAGAGCTCCTCTCCTGCCCTGGCCCAGCCCTGGGTACACTCCAGCCTCCTCCTGGGTTCACAGTTCTGGAACTCGGCATCTTCATTATGTTTTGTCCCTTCCTGGATAATGTAAAGAGTAAAACAAGTATCTTATATGAGATACCCAGTGCATGCTGGGTAATCACTCACAGCGGTTAGTACCTACTCTCATCACTCGGACTACAATTCCCTGCTCAGGCAGACATTACCAATCTACCGCCAGCCTGCACAATGCTTTTAGATGCAGCATCCCAAAAAGTCACTACCAACCAACTGCAGATGGGGCACCATGAAGTCTGCCGAGCTGCCCTTGGAATCCTAGTGTGCTGACGGCCAGGCCTGGCATGGAACCATCACTGGGTGCTGGAAAGGGTAATGCAAAGAAGAAACAGTATAACGACTTATGTACGCTAACCTTTTGGAGCAACTCTCGTCTTCTCTTAATGATTAATTTTTGGTGCAGTTTTTTCTTTTCCTGCTTTAAGTCATTGTCCAACTTCTGTTTTATAGAAAAGACTTCCATCTGAACACGTTCCAGCAGCATCTCCGTTTGATCTTCATCCAAGTACCCCGCTCTAGATGGGAAAGACTAGAAGTTAATGAACACAGCTCCGAAGCCCCTTTGGCTTGACTGAGGCTGTGGCTGAACACCTATCTCCGAGCTAGTCCGGGCTGAAACAGAAAAACCCACGCTCTCCAGAAAGAGGAGGAGCATTGACTGTACAACGAAGACGCTGGTGGAGTAAGGGCAGTGTCCTAAAAGACAGGCGGGGCAGGCAGGACAGGATGATCCCTTAGGCCAAAGCGTCTGGGAGGAGGAAACATCTGAGGGAGCCAGTGCGGTATGGAGAGAATTCTCCAAGGAAGACGATGGACCAGCAATACAGGTGTCAGGAGTGGCACAAAGCGAGTCAAGGAGGTAAATGCAGACTTGTCCTATGTGATGCTCTATGACACAAAGCCAGAGCCCCGTGATTGCCAGGATGCCTGTGGCAATGTTTTCCGTTGATGTGGAGCAGGGGACACATGCCATGGTCTGCCTGCCCCCTCCAAGCCCCATACTGACATTCAGCTGGTATTGTGAAGGTATTAAGTAGTGGGCTCAAAACCCAAGAGGGGATAAGGTTACGGCTTTTATCACGGGGGTGGTAAAAGGAGGGAGCCTGGCTCCCTTCCTCCCATTCTCCAGTGCTCTCCAGTGCTCTCACCCTCCAATGCCTTGTGCCACCCTGGGATACAGGGAAAGGGCCCTCTGCAAATGTTCCTTGGTCTTGGACTTTCCAGACTCTAGAACCACAATACAAAGAAACTTCTCTAGTTTATAATTTACCCAGCCTGCAGTATTCTGTTACAGCAGCAGCAAACTGACTACAACATCTCAGTGTAAGCAGGCTGCCCACCCTAACTGCAGCACCCAATATGTGGAGCTCCTGAGAAGAACAAGATGGTAGAGAGGAAGGAGGCACTGGCCCTTTCTTTTTGACACCTGGCTCACAGTGAAGCATTTCGTATCTTCTCCTGCCCTCGGGCTGGGATGCATATCATTAGCTACCTGAGTCCCCAAGCCTTTGACCTGGACACAGCTTCTCTGGATCTCCAGCTGTGAGAAGGAAAATGGTGGGACTTCCGGCCTGCCAAGTGACAGGAGCCAGTTCCTACACTAAGTCTCCTCGGGCTGTGCAGGAGGCTCTGTCTCTCTGACAGCTCTGACTGGTGCACTCTGCTCTCCTCACCACAGCTACCCTCGGTCCGTCTGCACCCCTGGGCTGGGTCCCCAGGTTGGCACAGGGCGGACTCTCCACAGAGGCCTCCTGAGGGAGAGGGAAAGAATGGGTAGAAGTACATGCGTTAGAAATACGAACCAGTGCCAGCCCTTTGAAATAGCATATAAAATAAGTGGTTAGACCGCTCCCCTGGCAGCAGCGCCCCACAGGCAAGCAGCTGTGGGCTTCTTCATTTCAAGGCTAGGAACTGTTCCTTTAACTTGCGTGCGAATTAATCAGCAATGTCACATAAGCTGCAGTGATGAATTCATTAGCATCTTGAGGCGGGGCATGTTGGTGGAATTTGCACCTTAAAGAATCCTCACTCAACAGCGCAGGAAGCTGCAGCACCCTAATAAAATTGCCTTAGTTGTAGAATCAATTCACAAAACCACAGACAGTCCTAAGAAAGCCAGTTTCACAGTCAGGGCCCTATTCATTTGACAGCTTCTTATAATCTACAGTTTACAAGTGAGCTGTCTCAAGGGACAGCTGAGCAGAAGCCCTTCAGCGAGGGGAGAGATGGCACTTGGAAGAACTCTGCCTTCCCACCACCACCCAGGGAGAAGCGGGAACCTTCTACACTGTTGGTGGAAATGTGAACTGGTGGAACCACTGTGGCACTCAGTATAGAGATTCCTCATGAAATAAAAATAGAATTCCACTGGACCCAGCTATACTTCTGCTGGGTAAGTTCCTGAAAGAGTTAAAACCATCCAATCAGTGAGACATGCATGTCCATGCTCCCAGGAGCACAATTCATCACAGCTACATCTTGGAAGCAGCCTACATGCCCGTCCCTGGATGAACGGATAAAGGAAGAGCTGTGTCCACCATCATGAAGGAGGAGGAATCTGAGTCATTCAGAGGAAGAAGATGCATCTAGAGACCGCAGCGCTAAGTGAAACAGATCAGACAGCAAAGGTTAAATATTTCATGTTTCCATTGTACAAGAAATCCAACACGTAAGTAATTTAAAAAGCAAAGTAAAAGAGATGATAGGAAATAGGGAAATAGAATCTGTGGTTTAAAGGAAGGAAATCTGAGAAGCGCAGCCAAAGTGGGGCTGAGACAGGAGGAGAAGTAAAAATGATTGGGCGGGATATAGCTCTGCGGCACAAGTGTCTGCCTGGCAAGTGCAAGGTCCCGAGTTCGATTCCTAGGACAAAAAGAAAAAAAAAGAAACAAAGAAAAATGATTCAGATGCAATGTGTATAGGTGCCTTCCCCAAGATGTGTGCAATTATTATGTGTCACACACATATACCAATAAACATGTATATACAACTGCTTTTAATTTAAAAAAGAACTCCAGACAAGAATCACTGTGCTTTATATTTCATGCCAAAGGCAAATGCCACAGCCAGCATGCACTGCAGCCCCGAGGGAAGTGGGCATTCCCAGGGCACAGTCAGTACCAGCTTTCACCGTGGCAGAAAATGCCATTGGGAAATTGCTGCAAAATATTCCAGCATTTGGGCTGGGGATTTAGGTCAGTAGCATAAGTTCCTGCCTGGCAAGCACAAAGTCGTGAGTTCAATCCCCGGTACCCAAAACAAACAAAATATCCCAGCATTGTTACAATGTGTGCAACTACATCATTAGTGGCTGCAGTTGAGACCTCTCAAGCTGGACGGTGGCACAGGGTTATCCGGATGACTGACCAGGCCCACCTGCTGCTACTTTGCTGGCTGGCTGGTTTATTGGTTTGTTTTTGAGACAGGGTCTCACTATGCAGTTCAGCCCTTGAACTCACTATGTAGCCCAGGCTGGTCTTGAACAACCACGATTCTCCGGCCTCAGTCTCCTGGATGCTGGGATTCTAGGTGTGAAACTGTGGATCTGGGGAATGAATCCCTTTAAAGAATGAAGCCAGAGCAGCCCACGCATACGGTGGCCAACTGGCACCAGCTGGTCCTGGGCGAGGAAGGTGCGGCAGAGCCGCGTTGGAGGCGACCTCGGGCCTTACCTCTCATGCTTCTGGATGAGCTGGGTCAGCTGAGTGGCCACGGTGTTCAGGACGCCCTGCACGCGGGTCTCTGTGGACTGCAGGTTCCGGACCAAGTACTCCCGGTGGCCAAACCTTTTACTTAAGTGGTACCGCTTAGTAGCCTGGAAGAAGTCCATTAACTCTTCTATGTTCTCCTGTTAAAATTTTTATTTAAAATATGTTTGACAGTTTTTAAAAAATCCCTGTAAACTTCTGAAATGTTTTTATTTCTATGCAGAAGGAAAATCACAGGCACAGAAGCTCTGGGATGGACACCTTTAACCTCCCTGCTCACGCCAAAGGCTCCTAAGAAAATCACATACAAATGAGAGGAGCACTTTGAAAAGTGAACCTGGAACCCACGTGAAAGAAACCCTGCCCACCAAACAGGACGCCTGGGGAGTTCCCACCCACCAGGCTGCGTGACAGAGGTGACACTGCGGGGCGAATCGGCCCCTGGCCCAATCTCTGCAGGAAACAAGACAGGCACAGCTCACAGTGGCAAGAAGTCCCCTTCCCTCTGTGCCACGGACCAAACCTGGCCAAGGGCTGACACCAGGCCAAGGGCAGTCTGCCTTCCTCTAGGCCGAGAACATTCTCATTCCCATTTCACAGATTAGGAAACTGAGTCTGCATCGCAGAGCTGGCAAATGGCTGTGCAGGGATTAGAAGTCGACAAGCTGCTGCCCGGGCCTGTGATCTAACACCACCGTGAGCTGCCTCTGAATGCCAGGCTACCATGCCAACCTAGTGGTCTTGCCCCACGGGTGCTTGCTGCATTTCCTTCATCATCTATGGAAAAACCATCCCCTATGGAGCACCAAAAGGATCGTGGTTAACAGTGAGCCTCTCGATGCCCGGACATTCTCCTTTCTACCTAACAGCGTGACATCTCTAGATTAGCACCACTGAGACAGGAAAGGCTGGGTGGTCGGTCAGATAGGGCTCCAAACCCACGATTCCCGGGGGCTTCCTGCACCAGAACCAGCAAGTTAGGATGCGGCAGGAAAGAACAGGACACACGAGCCAGCCCACCACACAAGGAACTCAGAGTGGGACCCAAATACTCTGACGACTGACCGAGGTCAGGGAAGTCCACACCTCAGTGCCACTGTCACCTTATTTACCCACAATACTAAGACAGCGGTTCCTGGGGACTTGTCATCAATTGGTTCCAGGAAGACGAGACAAGCAGCAAAAACCACACAAATCACCCAGGCTGCAAAGGGCTGCAAGTCACGAGGCAATCAACGCCCTCAGCGTCTATCTTGAGCTTGGAGTTCCAAACAAAAGATGCGACTTTCAGTCCAAACACACATTGCCCTGTCCCAGCCCCACACACTGGGTCCCTGCCAGGACCACAAATGTGGCACCAGTCACACTGTCCCAGAGGACACACGCTGGCCCAGTGAATGCCAAGTGCAATGGCCTCACTGCTGGATCTGCGCATGCATGCGTGCAGGGCCACGCATTCCACACCTCCTCCAGCTGGTCCTCACTTCTCAATCACTTTGCCACCAGAAGAGGCAGAGGCTGGGCACACACCCTGCTTCAGCTGGCTGGACGCAGTTTATTGTTGCATGCTGAACCTGCCCTGCCAAGGCACGCAGCGAATCTGACAGGGAAATGAGCCAGCCGGCCTTTGAGGAAGGCTTCCTTTATAAAGCCCTAGCTGAAATGGCAGTGCCAGCTGCGTGAGAGACGCACGGGAGGGCCACAGAGCAAGTGACAATGTTGACCTTGAGGACATGAGTGCCATCAGTGGCCCAGGTCCTCAGCATCCCCCAGGGCCTCTGCTGCGGTGCACATTCACTGGTTCACGAGGTGGGACGGGGTGATGTCCGTACCTCCCCAGTGCCCCACTCCCAGTCAGAGCATAGCATCTCCACGGCAAAGTAAGAGTTTGTTCCTCCTGAGCACTCTATCGCCTGGGGCACACTGAACACCCCATCCAGCCAGTGAAGGGCACTCTTGCACACCAGCAAGAGTGATTCCAGCACGTGTGCACATGCAGACGACCCCGTGAGAAATTCCACAGCAATGCTGACTCTCAGCAAAACTGCATCACCAGCTAGGAATTTGTTCGGTATGGATCAAAAATGTTCACACCAAGCTTATGTGGGAAAATAGATAGATACAAGTTGCTCCAAGCACATGTAGACACAGATCCTAAGCCCAAGGGCTGCACGCCAATATGCACACACGTATACGTGCATATTTATTTATTCTTCTCACCGTATACATTGAAAGCATCTTGCACCAAACACTGGCTTTCCATGGATGTGCTTATTAAACTCATCACACTTCCGTGAGTGTGAGGCCTCTGTTTTGCATACTTCACAGCAGAGGAAACTGAGGCTTAGAGAGGTTGGGGGACACGCTCAGGTTCACACCGCTGACAGGGATGGAACAGAATCCAATTCAGGTCCGCTGTGCTACACCGCGTGCTAGAAGCAGCCCCGCACTAGGAGGTCAGAGTAGAGGAAGTTAGCTTCGTACCACCTCGTGAAAGCAGAGGCAGCAATCAGCCCTGGGACAGGAGCGAATTCCTCCAAGCACTTACAAAACCACTCTGCCATCTCGGCAGCTTGGGGGAGGGCATTACCTGAAGTTTGGAATAATCTTGCAGCAGCATTTTTGCTGCTTCTGGCTTCAGCTCCCCTTTGAAAATAGCATTTTTTATCTGGGCAAAAAAGATGCCGTGCAGTTCAGTTCTCTGGAAAACAGCGAGCTGCCTGTGAGCCTGGGCAAAGTCTTCCTCCTGGTGCAAAGCCAAGGACTTCCACAAGTGCTCCTGCTCCAGGCCGTGCAGGGTCCGCAGGAGGCTGCTGCACTCTGCAGCGGACTGCGGAGAGAAGAGGCAGCTTGTGAGTGACAGACACGCTGAGACTGGGCATGTATACACACGTGCCACATGTGCACACACATATGCACAGACTACACAAACACTCGTGCAACTGAAGGACAGCCCATTCAATATGTTCAGTGTCCACAGTGCATACAGGCACAACGGATAAGTGTATATGATGTGTAAGTGCACTTGTATGCAGTGTATAAATGCACGCATGCACAACCATCCACATACGCACATCCCTACATACACCCTCGAGTACACACATGCATATTTGTGTAGACATGGTACACACACACACTGCCACACAATGCACGCACACAGGGACGCAGATGCCCACAGGCACACAGAGCACACTGGCACGGAACACATACGTGCATGTGCGCACACGCACACACACACACACACACACACACTCACACACACACCCCCGAAGCTGGGATGGGTCAAGGCTGCCAAGCCTGAGAAGATGCTGTTCCCACCTGTCCCCCACTCCCGCTGTTATCTGAATCTTTTCCCTGAACAATTACAAAGCAGAAAATTCACCAAGATGGAAATTTGCAAACCAAACTGCCTGAAAAGAACCTACAAAAAAATGGAAATGTCTCTTAAGTGTCAATGGGTCACGCAGTTAGCCACACAAGGTCATTTCCATCCTCTTTCATTCTCAGCCTCGTGAAGATAAAAACACTAGCAATCAAGTCCAAGCTGAGATCCCTGGGTAGAAGGAGTGTGAGGTGCTGAGGGTACCTGGCAGCCTGTGAGTTAAGCAGCTCAGTGTAGGGACAGAGAGTCATCTTCCCTGCTCAGCTCCCCATGAGGCCATGTCTGTGGGGAGGCAGGATCCAGGCGACTCCAGGGCTCTTGCCCTGCCCTGGTGAGCAATCGAGGCAATTCCCGCCGTTCCTGGAGTATGGGCGTAAATTTGAATCTGATGTGATATGATACGATATCATGTCATTCTTTGATCAGGACATTGCAGGGCAAGGGAAAGATTCCTCTCAATGTGATTAGGTCCCTGGTTAGATGACTCTGGGTCACCAGGGGGATGGCATCCCAACATTAATGCTTTGGCTCAACCATGGAGCAACAGCCACAGAAGGTCTTTTACTAAGGTTGGCTTTATAAAAACAACTGGGTTGTAGTTTCTGAGCCTCCCTATTGCAGAGAATTGGCATTTACTTACAGGCGACTTGAGCTGAAGGGAAAAGAGCGCTTCACCAACAACCACAAGGGTTAGGGCCCTGTCTGACCGCAGTGAGAGCTGGTACTCTCAGCCACAGCGGCCCCCAGTGACCTTTCTCCACCATCCTGAATGTGCCATGCTCAAACCTCAATTGATTTTAATTAGTAGGAATAAAGATGGAGTAAAACCTGTTTCATTTCTTACAGTCAAGACAGAAATCACGATACACAGACACACACACACACGCAAATCCTAAAATAAGATTTTCTGTCCTTGTTCATCACTGTATTTCTACTAAAAGATACTGCACGAGGCAACAAAACGTCTGTGCTTTGTGTCAGAGCAAGACGCTCCCTAGAGAACCCCGGACAGGACCCGCTGCTCAGTTTCCAAACGACCATCCTTGGAAGGGGAGCCTTGCAGAGATGCGCCAACCCTGGCCTTCCCCGGCAGTCTGCCGCACAGACCAGAGCCCCAGGCCCCAGGCAGGGAGGTCACGGGGAGCGAGGCAGGCTGCCTGGTGTGCGAGAGACCAAGCAGGCGACTGGAGCAAAGCGCAGACAGCAAGGGCAGCCAAGTCACCCTGGCAAGGGAGGCCCTGTGGGCACACGGGCCAACGTGGCCAAAGCTTCCCCTTCTTCCAAAGTAGCCGGCCGTCTGGATTGGCAACATAACCCTTTCCGCTTTAAATACTGCCCCATGCGCACTTCTGAGGCAAAGCTGAACAGCGACCAGTGACCGCTGACCCCCAGCTCCCTACTGGAGTCTCTGGGAGGGGAGGTGCGTGCAGGGGGAGGGGGAGGGCACGTCCCCCGCACTGGTCTGAGAGCTGGCTGCCGTCCCAAGGCAACTGCTATGCGTAATGCTGACTCCGCGCCTTGGAAATGGGAAACCACGCCGGGAAGTTATGACTGCTAAATTATGCTCCTTGTGCTCAATTTAGCACGACAGGCAAATTGTAACACTGTTTTATAAAAATAAATCCATCAGAGACGGTTAAAAGGGAAGAGTTCCTGTGCCTAAGGCACCTCCCTTCAAGTTGCTCATGACTAGTCGGGAGACCCCAGGCAGCCTTCCAGGCATGCAGGTTCAGCCTCTGGCCCTCCGGACAGGCGCCCGGAGGGAGCACCCCGGAAACACCGCCACCGCGGGCAGAAAGCTACAGGAAGCCAGGCTGCCAGGCCCGGTCTGAATGGGCCTCAGTTTCCCCATCTCCACATGCAAACAGGTCCCATCCTCTGACTGCACTACATCCCACACTTCAAACAAAATATGACATTATGAATCCCAGCAAACATCTGGACAAGGCCAATGCTGTTTCCCAGCATTAGCTTTCTTTCCTTTTAAATTTCAGCTGATTCAGAAAAACATAAATCGTGGACATGCGAATGGGGTGCCTTGGGGTAAAACAAAGCACGTAAACATTATGAAAGTTTAAATCAGATTAAATCAATCTGTCTCTTCATTTGTTTGTGACGTTGAAAACACTCAAAATCCTTCCTTGCAGCTCTGTGAGATACGCCGTTCGTGTTCACCCTTTGCAGCCAGCCTACTGCACAGCTGCACCCAGAGACCCCCGCTCCCGTGCCCGGGACTTAGCCCCTTTGGCAGCCCCTCCCCCCACCCAGCTGAAGCTCCTCACAAACACTGACGCACTCCTGAGACAGGAATCACCGTCAGCCCCACTTTCAGGATAGGGAAGGAGGCTGGGGTCTCCACCTGTGTGCCTTTCTAAGTATGCAGGGGCGATCCGAGCCCAAGCAACGGCTTCCAAGTCCACATCCTCATGGCTGGCCCAGGGCCTCCTGGGAGAGGCAGGCTCGAGAACCACAGGGAGCGAAATAAAGAGAACAGGAGACAGGACGACAGATCTTTGGCAAATGGGGAGAAAACCAAGAGACGGAGGGAGGAGAGGGAAGAGAAGGGGGAGGGGTGGAAAAAGAATGAAGATGTGTCACATACAGGACTGTGTGACGGCTGTGTCTAGACATCCGTTTGAAGCCTCATGTGACCATAGGTAGGGCTTTCAGAGGTGGCTGGATCTAGGGCTTGTGACACTGCAGCCTGCAGAATTTCTTGCTCAGGGACCAGTCTCATGCAGAAACAGAAGCAAAGGCCGTGCTAACTCCGCTCTCCACACCCCTGCCAACAAACCTGGTGCCCCAGTCATCTTCAGAGGGCAGAGGCAGTGGGAACACTGCGGATGCCAGCAGGATGGGCTAACGTGGTGCACAGAGCACAGGGACACGCCATGCCACGGTACTGGACAAGGGTAGCTGTTGGGGTGCAGTGGGTAGGGGCAGACCGCCTCGTATGAGCCTGGGTACCACCCGTGACTGGGACAGCATCTGAATGTCGCAGTTGCCTCCTTGCCAAAGTGAGATTCTGCCCATTGGATGCGCGCAGACCGATGCCCAGCACTCGTGGAGCTCTAAGTAAACGTGAGCTTTTTTGCTTTGCGTCGTATTTTTAAAAAGATTTAATGAAATCAGACAATTGTTTCTGCTGTGAAAACAGGCAAGACACAGCTATGCGAATGGCATGAAACGTGTACACATGTGCATACGCCCACGCAGACACACACGCGGCACAAGGCTGGGGTGCACGTGGGAACGTGGGCCGGCGGCACCGGCCCACACTGCAGACACAGGCGAGGCCCACGCGGTCAGTGGCCGACACATGGGCCTCTGCAGCTCAGCGGTGGGAAGCTTTTCACTTGACCTTTTTGTTTTTATATTCAGATATCTGCCCTTTTAGGCTTCACTGGCAAACTTTTCTGTAAAGAGCCAGATAAATCTTTGGGACTTTACAGACCACATGAGGTCTCTGTCACACACCCTTCACCGACTTTTGCTGCTGTTCCACAGCCCTTTTAAAATGTAAACCCTGTTCTTAATTCCTTGGGC
Source organism: Dolichotis patagonum (assembly GCA_004027295.1). Taxonomy (NCBI): domain Eukaryota; kingdom Metazoa; phylum Chordata; class Mammalia; order Rodentia; family Caviidae; genus Dolichotis; species Dolichotis patagonum. The sequence goes on from PVJX010009782.1 coordinate 47,396, forward strand.
TGGACAAACACAGGCAGGGTCCGCAGGGCCCCTGGACCCTCGTTTGCTAACTGCTGCTACGAAGTATGTGACCACGTGCAAGTGAGACAGGAAAAACCGCAACGGGTTAGATGAGAGCGGGTGGAGAGATCGTCCAGGGGCTGAATCGCTGAGAGGCGCTTTCCACCTTTCATGCCTAAGGCCGGGCCTGCCCAGCTTTCACAGCTGCAGAAGCAGAGGGCAGGGCCAGCTGGGGGGCTGCAGTCGGCTGAATGATGGTCCCCACCATCTATCTCCAGGTGCCCCCCTGAACCTCATTGGGAAGGAAGGGCTTTGCTCTTAGCACATTAGCTTGGTTTATCTGAAGGGGTCCTAAATCCAATGACATTTGGGCAAGCCCTAGATCTAACAGCAAGTGTCGCAGGGCAGAAGAAGAGTTGGCAGGACCCCAGAAAAAAGCTTAAAGCTCCGCTCCTGTGAAGCTGGAGCGGAGCTTTAAGTGATTCAGCTATAACCCGAAGAACACTTGGAGCTGCCGGAAGCTGGACCAAGCAAGGAAGGACCCTCCCCCAGGACTCAGGAGGGAGCACGGCCCTGCCCAGCACGCCTTGATGTGGACCTCTGGCTTCCAGACCTATGACAAAATTTATTCCTCTTCTTTTGAGGCACCAATCAACGGTAATGTCTTCTGGCAGCCACAGGAAAGTAATACCAACACCAAACAGTACCTAAGCCACAGCCTAGAACAAGACGCCATGGTGGCATGGCAGGGCCCAGCTGCAAGGACACAGGTGGGGGACAGGGAGGGTCACTTCTGTTCTCTACTGCCCAGCAGTATGACCGCCTGTGACCCACGAACTGCCAAGCTGAGAGCTCTTTACCAAGTTCCAGGGAACCCTGTGTTTCCACGGCGAGAGGGATACAGATGCTGAGCTCAGCAACTTGCTCCTACACAGCTGTCAGGCCCCTCTGAAGTGGCAGGTGTCCCAACAGCACACGCAGGCTTACGGCACCCAGACTGAACAAGCATCTCTCTGACAGAGAAACAGAAGCCAGGCTCGATGAGATCTGGTATGCCAGGGCTACTCGGCTTCTTCCCAGGAGACGGGCACCTCCTTAAAAAGATGGAATGCTTTGTGGACCTGGTTTGGTGGTCATGAATGTCTTGAGTTGTTCTTTGCCATAGAAGTATCTTATTTCTCCATTAATTCCAAAAGATAGTTTTGTAGGTTACATCAATCTGGATTGGAAATTGTTTTCTTTCTGGACTTGAAATAGTTCACGCCAAGCTCTCCTTGCCTTGAGGATTTGTGTTGAGAAGCCTGCCAATTCTGATGGGCTTTCTTTTCTAGGTGACTTGTTTCATTTCTTTAACAGCTTTTAATATTCTGCTCCTGTACTGAATCTCTGGAATCTTGATTATTATATGTCTCATGTAGATTTATTTTGGTGGTGGCTAATTGGATTTCTATATGCCTCACTTAGTTGTATATCAAATTCTTTTTCTATGCTTGGTTGGTTTTCTGCCATTACTTCTCTGAACCAGTTTTTTTTCTCATGTGTGCTGACTCCTGCTTTTTCACTGACAATGATCAATCTTATGTTGTTCTTTGCATCACCTTGCAGCTGTTGGATTGTTTCTCGAGGTCCCTTGCTAATTTTAAGAGATTTTGTTTCATGATCACTAACTGTGACATTGTCTTCTAGGTCTGATATTCTGTCTTCACTTTCATGCATTCGATTTTGCAAACTTTCAATGGAATTTTCAACTTCCTAGATATGTATCTGAATCTGTTTCATGGGTTCCATTTCTTTCCTATGTTGGGCATTCATGGTTTCCATCATTTTCCTATGACCCTCTATTGTTTTTTAATCTATACCTACTCTAAATTTGTTGAGCAAGGCCTTCATTATGGTCCTTGTTTCTTTTTTTTTTTATTTGAGATTTCCTGTTCTGATCTCCTCTATGGCCTCATGCATATAGTTTTTACTTCTGCTGTTATCATTTCATAAAATTTAAGTGAGTGGCTTCTGCTTTGCTTATTGTTGCCTCCTGAATTTGTTCTGGGTGAGCTGGAGGCTTGGGGTTGCATTTTGTTTGTGTCTTATTATTTTCTATTTTTAAAAATTTAATTCATTTGCTGTGTTGTTGCTTTTATTTTTCTTATGTTAGGTAGCTTTATCACGCATATGGAGACTTGTCCAGGAAATGCCTGTTCCTCACAGATGTCTTCTAGGTGTAGCTGGCTCCTGGTCTTCGAGTCTGTCCCAAGACCCTGCCTCCTTACTCCATCAGGGACGAGTAGTGCTACCTGCCTGGCTGAGCACCCAGTGCTCTGTAATGGTCTAAGGGGATGGTTATGGTCCAGACAATCACAGAGTCATCATACAAGAGTGAACAACTGACTACCACAGATAGAGCAGCCTGCCTGATGTAGTGTAATAAGCAATAACAATACCATCAAGCAGAGTCCAGAAACTGACAAACGGTGGTAACTGCTACGCTGGCATCTCCAACCATAACAGCAAGGTCTATAGTTATATAACAACATCCAAAATAGACCAGGAACTGAAAAAGCTTAGACCAGCCAGATTTAAAGACACAATCCAAAAATGGGCATCTAGGATGAATACACAATTCTCAACTGAAGTACAGACGGCAAATGAATATATCAAAAAATGTTCACATCACTGGTCATTTGAGAGATGCAAATTAAAACAACACTGAGATTCCCTCTCATTTGAAAAAGAATGGGTGTTACAAAGAAATCAACCAATAGCAAATGCTGGGAGGGTTGTGGGGGAAAAAGAATCTTTCTCCACTGTCGGTGGGAGTGTAGACTGGTGCAACCACTGCGGAAATCAGTGTGGACATTCCCCAAAAAACTAGGACCACAGGTCCCATTTGACCCAGCTAATCCCTTCTGGGTGTCTTTCCAAAAGAATTAAAAGAATCATACCACAGCAATCCATACACACCCGTGATTATAGGGTCACAGTTATAACAGCTAAATCTTAGATACAATCCAAATGCCCATCAACCAATGAACAAGTAAAGAAGACCAGGATTTTTTAAAATACAATGGAGTGCTACTCTGCCATAAAGAAGGATAAGCTTGAGACATTTATAGCTAAATCAATGGACCTTGAGACCACACTCTTAAGTGAGTTAAATCAGACACACATGTAAATGTCATGTTGTCTCTCTGGCGTGAGAAACTGAGAGTATAAATAAGAATCAATATATAACAGATATTGTGAAATAAGAAAAATGGTTCAAAAGCAAAGAGGAACTAAAGAGGGGGGAGGGGGATAAAAGAAGAGAAAAATGAGAAAAAAGGGATAAAATGGAAACAAAGCTCTGTAAATAAGGAGGGGAAAACAGGTTGAAGGGAAGGGAGGGGGACGGAAAAAAGAGGAATAAAAATGCATCACGTACAGGTAAAAATTCCCTATGATGGATGTGAATGCTATGTATATCTAACCTGTACCAATAATTTAATTAGGGAGACAGAGACGCACAGAGACAGAGACAGAAAGCGAGCTGCTCTCCAACCAGCACAGGCCAGCCCTGGGGATGCTCAGTCCCCAGCACTCTCAGAACTGAGCACCCACACTGAGTACCACCTGCAGCCAGGTCCTTGGCCGCTCTTTATTCCTTCTGACCCACCCGACAGGCACCATCAGACTTGGATAGATGAGTATCAGGACTAGAAAAACTGGGATCCAGCTTGCCCGACCCCAGATCTGTGGAGGTGACTATGACTTAGCAGACCTGCACCCCGATGTCACCACCATCTGGGAACCACTCCTTCTGCAAACGCCGCTGTTCCACTCAGCCCAGGACCTCCCACAGCACTGCACACAGCTCTCTATCATAACACAGCTCCTTTTTCATCTGAGAGGATCCTTTGTGAGACTATGCAGCTCTTGAACACAAGAACTATGTCGTGTTTTACTCAGTACCTACAGGGCCTACCCTAGTACCTGAGAAACAGTAAGTGATCAATAGGGTCTGCTAAATCCATCCAGGAGAAGTGGATGGATGGATGGGTGGGTGGATTGGTAGGTGGGTAAAGGAATGCATGGGTGGGTGCATGGATGGATAGGTGGATGAATAGGTAGGTGGACATTTGGGTGGTGGGTAAGTGACTAGGTGGACAGGTGGGTGGACGCATGGATGGATGGATAGATGGATGAGTGGACGGATGGATGGATGGATGGATGAGTGGATGGATACATAGTGGACAGATGGATAGCTGGACGGGTGGATGGATGGATGGACGGATGGATATGTAAGTGGACAGATGGGTGGATGGATAAATGATGACTCTCGGGGGAGAAGTGAGGCACCTGAGTACCTTCAGAGCTGCCTTACCCTCTCACTAACACGTTTCAGCAACTCTTCTGCTTCCTCCATTGCCAGCATCTCCTTCTGGTACTGGTTTTCTGTCTTCTTTCTCGTTTCCAGGTCACATTCAGCTGTCAGCGCCAACATCTTCCGATCACACTCTTCTTGTACTTCATTTTCCAGCAGCAGAAACTGTTTTTTCAAAACAGAACCTATCCTCCTCTCCACCTGCGGGGAGAGGTGACCCCCACTGGCCAGACTTCTCAGCAGAAGGCCGATGATATCCTTGCTGATCTGGGTTCGACAAGCCTCCAGATCTGCATCTGCCCGGTTCAGGGTCGCAATCTCCAACCTGGGAAACACAGAGGTCAAAAGAACGCTACTCTGTGAAACCACAAGAGAAACCAGTGTGCCCCAGAACTCCTACACTTCACAGGTTAGGCCTTTCTTTTTTCCTTCCCGTCCTTCTCTTTTGGCCTCTCTCCCTTCTGCTCCATCTAGTTAGTGAAGACAAGTCACTAAGTTAGCAGGTTTTAACTGAATAAATGCATAAGGTAAGATACCAGGAACAATGGTGATAGAACTAATATAAAATGTGATCTTCGTCAACAAGTCAACAATAACCAGAAGACCAAGAGAGAAGGGGAGAGCTAATGTATTTGAAGGATTTAAAAATAAAGTTTAATTTAATTTTTTTCCAATTAAAAAGTACCTTACAGCTGGGCAGGGTGGTGCACTCCTACAATCTCAGCACTCAGGAGGCTGAGGCAGGAGGATTATTGCAAGTACGAGACCAGCCTGGGCTACAAAGTGAGCCCAAGGCCAGCCTGAACCGCACAGTGAGACCCTGTCTCAAAAAGACAAAAATAAAATAGTAAAATAAAATAAAAAGTACATTACAGACGACAACTAAATGTAATATTTTATCCTGGGGCAGAAAGAAAAAAGAATCAAACTAAAACCCAAGGAAATCTAAACAAAGCGTGGACTTTAAGTAATAACAATGCACTGACAGTTCGTTCCTCAGCTGTGACATGTACTGCTCAGGTCTGGATCTAAAATGTCCCCCAACATTCAGCCACTGATGAGCTCACAGCTGCTGTGCCATTAGGAAGCGAGGTCCGTGTGTAGGAAGTGGGTACTGGGGTGTGCTTGAGGGGACGCCCCGTGCGGACCCCTCCCTCTCTCCCTGGCTCTCCTCCTGTGCTCTCCGTGCAGCTGGCTGCCATGACTCGAGCAGCTGTCCCCTCCCATGCCAACCACGGACTGAGCCTCTGAAACCACAGACCAATCCTTCCTTATCTAAGCTGTGTATATCAGGTATCTTATCCCAGCCGTGGGAAGCTAGCCAATAAATGTACCTAATTCATATGAAATGTCAGCAATAGAAAAACATGGACACAGGCTATATGGGAAATCTGTGTTATCTGAATTTTCCTGTAAATTCAATACTGATCTAAAAATAAAATATACTTGAAAAATATTTATGAGATTCTTCACAGGGTTACCGCATCTAGAACAATTGTGACGGTGGCGGTGTGGCCACGCCTGTAACACACACCAGACTATACTCGTCAATAGGCGAGGCTCTCGGTACGTTAATTAGACTTCCATAAAAGTTAGAAAAAGTTATGCTCATGATTTTTAAAAGCAGAAAAATAAAGAACACAGAGAAAGACTTCATTCACTGTGGGTCCACCACTGAATTACAAGCAATGATGGCATTTTTGCTCTATTTTTCCAGTATTTCTTTTCATGCATACATTTTCCATAAATGTACACCATGTCTATGGCTGAAAGTACAGTTATACCCTCCTTTTTACAACTAACATAACAGGCATCTTTAAAACTGTACAGCTCCTTTATAATGTGTGCGAGACATTCTGCCATCCGATACACCAGCATTCAACTAGCTGTTCTTCTACTGCGCCTTCAGGGACTTGCAAATTTCAAAATCTAGAATAACCTGAAGTACACATCACTGTACAGAGCTTTTGACAGTCACGATAATTTTCTCTGCACAGAATCCCACAAACAGAGTCACAGGGTCAAATATTAGCACCATTTTGAAGTCCCTTGAGAACCAAATTGCTTTCTGGAAGGACTACCCAGCAATGTATTCAATCTTCCTTTATCCCACTCTCTACACAGTTAAAAACCTTTGATAATTTGATAGGAGAAAATGGCATCTACTTGTAAAAATATAAGTCTTCAAAGAAAATCTTACAGACATTTGAAGCATCTTAAAGTAGAGATAAGAGTATGACTCTAACATTACCTAGTTAAAACTCGCCGCTGCTCTTATTTTATCTGCTCCCTCCAATGCAGTCTGTAGCATTTTAAAGCAAATTGACCATCTTACCTACAAATTCCTCAACCTGCATCTGTAATTGTCAGAGAGGGAGAGACAGATAAGTAGGCAAACAGGCGCACAGAGAGGGGGGACAAACAGATGTGCATGTCGGTCTGTCTCTTAATCTATTTATAACTACCTAACCCTGCTGCTAAGGGGCATCAGAACACATTTGCTCCAGATGTGCTACTCTGGCACCTGACTATTCTAAGTTAAAGACACTTCAAAAACAAATACAAGCAGGTATGAGATCTGGCCGACCTTTGTGCTGCGTCTTAAGAGCAAGAGGTAAAACTGTCACGTGAAACTCGGCCTTGCCGTGCCATCGGGGAAGTAATCTCAATCACCAAGCCTGGAAAGCTGAGACCTGAGAATTCTGTCCAAACAGACTTTGTTAAAATAATTCTCACCTTTCCTTAGAGTCCCCACATTATTTAGTGGCTTTTCAACGCCTTGCTACTGTCTGTCCAGTTCGCTGTGTTCAACTTCAGTTGCTTCTTTGAGCCTTCATTTTCCCTATGCCGGCTCCCACAATATGTAAGGCTTATACTAAATTTGTATGCTTTTCTGATATTCTATCATATGTCAACTTAATTCTCAGGCTCAGTGCAGGACCCTAAGAGAACAGAGGTTGGTTTAGCATGGTGGCACATACCCAAGCACTCTGGGAGGCTGAGTTAGGACTACTGCAAGTTTAAGCCCAGCCTGGGAAACTCAGTAAGCCTCTGTCTCAAAAGAAAGACAGGGGAGGGGAAAGGAAGAGAGGAGAGGGAAAAAAGAAAAGAGAAAAGAAAAGAGGGAGACAGGGAACGTAGCTCAGTGTGAAAACCCTGGGTTTAATCCTCGGTACTGGAGGAAGGTAAAAGCCAAAACAAACAAAACAGCCACCACGTTACAGGTTGAGGAAAACATACTGACATCATTACCCCAAGACAGACACACATTTTAACCTCCAGACTCGTGATCATGTTCAGTTCCATGGCAGGGGTGGTAAACGGAACTAAGGTTGCTCATCAGGAGACCCTGACATCAGAGGGTGAACAGCGAGGGCTTTAAAACCAGAAGAGGAGGCAGAAGAGGTGGCAGGTCCAAGGCGGCCAGAGGAAGGAGCCAGAGAAAGAGCACTTGTCACCTGTGAGGCAGAGCAAAGGGTCCCAGGCACCCCCAGAAGCGGGAAGACGCAAGGAAGAGGGTCCCCTAGAGTTGACACCATGACATCCGCCTATAGAGATAACTTCGGACCTGAACCTTCGGAACTGTAAGCCATTTATTACAAGTGGACGGGAGACTGGACACCTCCCCTGGCCCTGCCCTTCATGCACATATTAACTTGCGTGGGACAGCATGGCGGCCTGTGCTGGGCCAACTGCAGGCGCTTTCCCGGGTACTTCATTTGTGGTTTGCTGCCAACCACTTAGTAGCTAAGGAATCTCAGGACAGGATTTAGTCTCCGAGCAGGACAGTGGGCGGCCGCCCTCCTGAGTACCGCCTGGCCAGATGACATCGCCATCCAAGGAGCAGCTCTGCCTGCCTGCTGGGCCTCTGAAGTTGTTGGCTGAGTGTCACCCCCACCCCTGGCCACAGCAGCCACCATGGCCCAGGGCCATTGAGCTAGAGGCTGGGATTTACTTGGGATCCTCACGTCCCATGGTGCCAGGAGCTGGGCTGGGCTCACGGATTCCCATGGGGGAATCTTGGCACACAGGCCTGACTCGGAGGGCAGCCTGGTAAGAGCCAGGTGTGACAGCTCCCCCACCCCGGGCAGCCCAACGCTGTGGCTGCTGGAGGAAGCCACGCTGGCCATGTCACACAGGCCACGTCAGACATCCAATGGCCTGTGAGTCAGCAGGAGCAACAGCCTGGGGACAGCGTGAGAAACGTGTTGCATTTCTTAGGTCTTTAAGTCAAGGAAATTCATTCTGGATCTCAAGTCTTCTCAGTTAATGGAGGAACTGAAGGAAACCCATGTCACTCCTGGTTGGGACATTCTTTACATGTTAGTTTTTTGGGGACCAGGAGGTTTTGCATAACCTCTACACAGAATGAGGAAGGCTTGAGGTGACAGACCTGGCTTTGAGCCCTGGGCAGCCACAGCTTCAGGACAGGTGACCTCTCCTCTACGCCACCATCAGAACAGAATCTGCAAGACGTCCCAGGAGCAATTTTATGACACATCTCACTAAGCCACCAACCCACGGGCACCTTCTTCCTCTCGTCCCATTCCTCCTCCTCTTCCTCATTCTCTCCAGACTTCACGGCCACATGCTTGAGTAGCCACCCCAAAGATTTCAGGGCCTAACCCTGGAACCTCTCGGTGTGACCCCGTGGTGAGGAAAGACAGCCTTGCAGATGCACTGACGTGAAGGAGATGGACACAGGGTATTATGACAGGTTCTCCAGGGAGCCACAAATCCACTCGCAATGTCTTCCCAGGGAGGGAGACTAGAGACAAGCAAAGAGATGGAGGACACGAGAGGTGGAAACTGGACTGACTGGCCACTCATCTGGCCACCACAGCCACTGGAAGTTGGAAGAGGCTGGGAACACTCATCCCCAGGGCTTCTGGAGAGAACGCGGCCCTGCTCACACCTCAACCTCAGCTCCGTGAACCAACTCAGGACTGGGAAAGAGGAAGCTTCTGGTATTTTAAGCCACTAAAGTTGCAGTCATGTGACACAGAAGCCAAAGGACACCCCCTGTCATTCTCTCCCACCCACAAAGGCCATCAATGTACACAGTGCTGGGCTGACTTTGGGTCTAACCTGACCCCGCGGTGAGGCGGCCACCATCTCCCCACTGTCACAGAAACCTGAGAGGCAGTGCTGGGACTCTGTCGTCCAGATGTTGGCCTGAGTTCCTGCCCTTGGACCCCTCCCCCAGTCCACCCCTAGCCACAGAGGGGAAGGGTCTCACCCAGCTGCAGGACCCCAGCTGCATACGGTACTCAGTGCAGCCGCAGTTCCTGTGTGCTTCCCTAGGGGACAGACGGACCCGCCTGAACTGAGCCTCACTTTCCTGCCTCTCCTTTCTCTGCCCTGGTGTCCTCACCTTGTCCTTCACCGAGAAGCATCAGGCAGGTGAATCCTACGTGTCCCCAAGGCCACACACTTGCCTGTACCACCCAGCCACCTGCCTTCCCAGCATGACAGATGCAGGCTCCGCTCCTATTTGTCATCTCCTCCAGCAGAATCTCACTTGGCAAGGGCATCCCGGCCACAGCCAGGCATCCCCAGGGACCTCTGGGTGGCCTCTGAGGCCACATCACACCCAGGAAATGCTGTGCTGTCCTCTGGCTTGAGTGACATGGGTCCCTCTCCCAACCTCTGCCTGGTAGGGTCAGAGCCTCTAAGTGAACTGCAAAGACTTTCTGAGAAGCCCATCACTTCCTGGTGACATCAGTCACACATGACTGTATGCCTGGCACTGCTGAGGCCCTGGGGACAAACGAGCAGCAGGACAGAGAGTCCCTGCCCACCCAGAACTGCCTGCTGATTCAGGTGAGATGGAGACAAAGACGTAACTTCGCATGTATAAGACAGGTCACTCCAGCAGCCTTGAGTGTCAGGAAAACCCGGAGCTGCAGGACCCTCCCTGCCGTGGCCGGCACCTGCCAGCCTGGCCTGCTCCTCTTTTGTCCCTCCAATGCTCACAGCCCTTCTGGCCGCCGAGAAAGGGACCGCAGTGATTGAACCCAGGGCCTTCACACTGAGCTACGCCTCAGACCTTTGTATTTTTTATTTTTTTTGATTCTTAGATTTTTGAGATAAGGTCTCCTTAAGTCACTGGCCTTGAACTGAAGATCCCTCTGCCTCAGCCTCCCGAGTGCTGGGGTTACAGGTGCTGCTCTTTAGAGGTGCCCTTTGCTCCTTTACACCTCCATACATGTCACGGGTATGCACAGCTGTCACTACGTACGGTGTGGGTTCGGTGCCTGTGCACACTCCACAGGGACAAAATCAAGGCTCCCGTGCACCATCAGCCGGCCAGGACCACCACGGGGCCGGGCACGGAACGAGGCTTGGCGAGGATCCGCTGAGATGATCAGCGCGTCACTGCTTTAAAGTTACTGTACGTGTGAGCAAACAACCCAGAGAAGGAACGAACAAGAGAAGCTCAGATTAGCCGCTGCGTTGTCTCAGGCTTCGGGGTCTCAGGCAGGAGGAACTCGATCACCTCCCTGCAGAAGTTTGCAAAGGATAAAAACGCCATCCGCCCCTCCCCTCAAATGTGATCATTGTGTACTGCAAATGTGTACTGATAAAATAAAAAATTTTAAAAGAGAGGAATTGTAACCAAAAAAGCCATATGGTTGGCACACGAAGAGCCGCTTGAAACACACACCTAAACATCCAGCTCTACAAACACTGCACATTTTCCTTCTAGGAAACAGTTCAGCGAGGTTGTGGTGATGCGCGGAGCCTCACACTGGTGATCAGCTTCTTCCAAGTCACAAAAGAAACACTCAGGGGTTGGGCTGTTTTTGGTTCTTATTTCCTTTGCCTTCCTCAAAAATCTAAGCTGCATCTTTTTAAAAGGTTATTCTCTCAGCAGAATAATGGAGTAGAAAGGGCTCAGGGCTGGATGCAAGTTCCTCACCTCCTGTGTGGCCGTAGGTGACACCAGCAAGCCACATTGAACCTCAGCTCAGCGGCCAGGTCTAAAAATGGCACCTGCTGTGGGAAACTAATGAAAATCACAGGTGTGAGGCACCTGGCTGTGGTCAGCCCAGAGCCCAGCCAGCACCCAGCAGGAGCTTCGCTTCTGGGAGCTTCCAGACCCTGCCAGCCCAGCCTGGCTCCGCCTCCCTCCTACCCCCTCCCCCGCAACAACAGTCCAGGAGTCAGATAAAAATCACAGCCAATATTCTTCCTTCCAATCCTCTCAGTAAGAGGCAGCCTATGAATAAATGAGGTGGAAACCAAATCACCAAGCTGCCCAAGGAAATGCTGCCCGAGAAAACTAAATCCGAAGAGAGAACAAAGGTACGGCTCCAGGCTCGGAAAGGAGGCAACAGGCAGGTAAATGCTCCTGGTGGAGCATTTACAATCCCAGTCAAACCTCAAGCAGGAATTACAAACAGGATAAATGATGTGCTGAAGAAAAAGGCTATTTTTAGTGGGGAGAATATCAGGGATTTCGGTACATACTGAGCCCCTCACATTCTGAGGGATATTGTCTTTCTGGTCGCTGCTGAGCCCAACTATAAGTCAAGATAGAAAGATTAAAAGTAACTGACAATGCTATGATTAAAGGAAAGAAAAGACAGGTCCCTGCAACCAGCATCAACCTCGGTGTCTGACACAGAATGTGATGAATACCGAATGCTGGCACAGGGGTGATAGGCGGGGAGGGGGTTGGAAAGACGGAGAAAAGAAGGAATAAATTTAGCTCTCAAGCCGAACACTCCCGGGCCATGCTGTAAAGGAAATATTTCCTGTTAGTAATGTATGATTTGTACTATTTGAACTGTTTGTACACGGCCTGTTGAAATCTAAAGTTGCCAAAGGATGGAACTGGGTAACTGGGTGGGGAAAACTGGGTCACGAGATGGAAACTGCCCCCTCCCTTGACTAAAGAATTTACAACTTGAGCCTTTCCAGAGCATCTACTGCCC